>VXBQ01003996.1:605872-616188 GCA_013400175.1 Phainopepla nitens | reverse complement strand
TTTTTTTTTTTTTTTTTTTTCTTCATTGGAGGGACTAGATGAAGAAAGAAAAATAGGACTTTATTTTTTGTGAATGAAATGCATTCTCATACTTCTAATCAGCCTTTTTTTGCGAGTCAAATATTCTTGTACACTTAAAAGATGGAAAAAAAAAGAGAAGACTACCTTGTAGTTAATGTGACTGCCTTGGTGATGAACGTGTCATATCCCTGCCCTTTTTTTCCCCTCAAGACCTATAAAATAGACGTTTGACCATTTATTGGAGATATTGAAAGGTACCTCAGGTCTTACAGGTTGCTGTACTCTTGTGCAGGAGCCAGCAGGATGGTAAGTACTTAGTCACTTTTGCACATGTATAGCCATTTTCACAGACTCTCACAGACTATTACAGTGTCAGCTGTATTGGTGATTTCATAAATGAAAGATAACTCTTTGTTTCAGTTCCATTTACCCACATAGTTTCTGCTGAGTTTGAGGAGTTTCAAAATAAATACACTTTTCTGTTGTGTAGTCTTTTAAAATGGTGTAATTATCTCAAATGCAGCATGTGCTAAAAGCCCTGTAGAGAACTCTGTGAAAATCCCTTCATTGATTTTAGGCCTTGAACCAGAACTACATTTTAGTGAAATGATTGTTTGCACATTTGTGCCTTTTCAAGTATCAGAAGGCACTGGCTTTCCCTGGGCACGTCCTGTGAAAAACCTTCCATTCACTCCAATAGCTCTTGTACCCCAGTGGCTCCAGTATGAGTCACCTCCTTCGTTGTTTCTCCCAGGGATGCAGGGATAGGATGTGATGGAGTGTGCAGGAATGGGTCAAAGCTGTGCCAGGGGAAGTTTATGCTGGACATTAGGAAACATTTCTTCATCAAGAGGGTGGTTAAACCCTGGAACAGCATTCTAGGAGAGGCAGTCAATGCCTCAAGCATTTTAAGAGGCAGTGTTTAAGATGAATTTGGACAATGCCCTTCCAACATCTGGGTGAGTGAAGGGTGACACAGAGGTCCCCCTGGTGAAACCATTTCTACTGGTTGTAACAGATTTGGATCCTCTCCCATGGCAGGTGAGGTCTGCAGGTCACTGGGGACAGCAAACATCTGCTCTGGATGCTGAGAAGTGGCTGAGGTGAGTCTGTGGGTTGCAGCTTCTTTAGGTATAAAATTAGGCATGGAAGAAATTGTGCACCATGATCAGAAAATCAAGGAATTGTTGGGTTGGAAAGGGCCTCTGAGATTATCCAGTCGAACCCCCCTGCCAAGGCAAGGTCACCTGGCGCAGCTGGCACAGGGACACACCCAGGGGGGTTTGGAATGTCTCCAGAGAGGGAGACTCCAGGCCCTCCATGAGCAGCTGTTCCAGTGCTCTGCCATCCTCCATTCAAAGAAGTTCTTCCTCATGTTGAAATGGAACTTCTTGTGTTTCAGGTTATGGTCACTGCTCCTCATCCTCTCGCTGGGCATAACTGAAAAGAGTCTGCACCATCCTCTTGACATCCATCTTTGAAATATTTGTATGTTTCTTAGTTTTCTGCACCCTCAGGTTAGGGGCAGCCTTTGGGGAGGGAGGATGTGACCATTCACAGTCACAAAACCCTTGTCCAAACCCTTTGTGGCCTCAACTGTCCTCTGTCTACCTTTCCTAACAGATTTTTCTCCTGCTAATGCAGCACTTAGGATCTTTCTCAGCACTAGCACACATCAAATGTGCGGGAAGGAAGTTATTGTTCAGATTTGTTTACTCTTGTACCCTCTGGGTTTGACAGTGTGCCAGGAAGCAGGTGTAACATTTGACAAATGCCTTACTGTGGTGTCTGCCTCCCCTCCACGTCCTCAGCTTGTAATTTTCAATGGATTGATGTATGGCACCTAAAATACAGGAAATTCAGCTTATTGACAATTTGATTTCTCAGTTACTGGAAGAAAAGCAAAAAACAAAAAGATACTGAACACTACTGGACCAGATGGGGAATTTACCAGGTGCATCTGTAACTCCATAACTATGGAACATTCCTTCTGTGCAGTTACCTCACTGTGTGCTAACTGCATCATACACTAATGAAATCCTTGAGCACAGGATCTGTAAGAGGAAGCATATTGCTGGGTGAGAGCTGTTGTACACTCTTCTACTCACAGAAAAAGAGAGGTCTGCACGTCAATGACTTCTTCAATTTCCTGACCAAAGGGGATGGAAGAGAAGATTGCATGACTGATGAACATGGTAGGCAGGGTGGGGGAAGAAAAAGTAAACACAGTGCTACTTTAAAGCAATATTAGGAAAATCGGTGATTTGGGATAGAAATTCTGATTTTTTTTTTCTTTTTTTTTTTTTTTCTTCCTACATTTACTCACTCTTTGGCCAAAATATTTTGCTTTCCTTGGCTTCCATTATGCCATGGTCTTCATCTCACACAATGCTTCTCTTTTGTGTGTCACACAACTCCTTTCCTTCTCTTGCACGTTTTGTGCAAGATGGGGAGATGGGGAGATCCACATGCTAAGCTTCTCACTCGACTGGAGTTCTCTGCTTAAGCCGTGTCTTGTTCCATCCGTGTCCAAATTGTTTTCCTTTGTGCTCCTCACATGAGGACTCCTATTCCAGACTTTTTGCCTCCCTGTGGATACAGCTACACTGCTTAGAAGATCATGCCAAGTTATGAGCTGGGGTCCTGTACCACTGATTTTTCATGCTACACAGCTGCTAGTGTAAGCCTAGGACTGTTTTATCCCATCTCAAGATGCCACTGACCAGACAAAGCCTAGGCAAGGCTGAGGGGAAATCACACATCAGGGAGTAAAATGCGTGTTGGGCTGCATATTCAACATCCAACTGGGTTTGGGCCCTGCCTTTTTATACCATCCTCCAAAGCTGTCCTGGAAGCTTTGTCTCCTTGAATGTCTCACACAATCCTCAAGCCAGTGCTACAGCTCACAGCACCTGCCCTGATTTTCCTGCTACCAAAACAACAGCTCCATGGGGTGCAACAGCCCTCACAGTTTTGGAGCTGGAATATGCACAGCAAATAACAATAAATGTATCTTCAAGCCACCTCAGGGAGCACAGAGCCTTGAAGTGTGCTAGGGGGCAAGGTCAGCTGTTTTGTCTCCTGCTTTATTTAGCAGCAGAACTATGTCTACAAGTTCTTGCAAAAAGGGCCATTGTTTGTTTTGGGATTGTAGTGATGCTACGTTGTCTTTCTTCTTCTTTTGTATCTTTTTACTTTAATTTCTGAAGGGAGTACAACCTGATAGAGAACAGATGTTTAGAGACAGATCCTTTGTCCTTTACACCCACCTCTGTGCTGCTTCATCATAAAAAAAGTGAGCTAAAGCAACCTGAAGCTTTGTTCCTGGGCACAAGGAGAGTTACAGGGCCAGTCAGGGGTACTGGGAGGAGGCAGCTGATGCCTGGTGTGATCCCTGCCCGTGGTGGAAACATGAGGAGAAATCACACAGAGGTGCCTGATATGGGGAGGAAAAAAGAAAAAGCAGTTCTCAGAAAATAGGTTCACATGTTTCTGCTGTTAATAAGTGAGGATCCACTCTCTGGCCTGGAGGCCAACTGGCATGGTCTGGCAATAAAATATGCAGCTCCTTGACATCAAGGAAAGCAAATTCAATGTGGAGCTAAATTCATGTTTCTCCTTTGCTGGTAAATTCGGCTTGTTTCCTGCTGTTCAGCTGGAACAAATGCTTCCATTCCCACTGCCCAGATATCAAGCTCAGGAAATAGCTGAAACTCTGGAAGAGTCTTTTTTTGCTTGCAATACATAAAAAAATGTTGTGGGATTTTTAAATATTTTTGTCACTTAAACAGTTTTAAGACTGGGGATTTTTTTGTGGTTTTTTTTTTTTTGTTGTCTGTCTGTTTTTGTTTTTGTTTTGTTTTGTTTTGTTTTTTTAATTTAACCTTTTTTAAGACTATTTTTTTTCCTGGTATTCATTTGATATTTTCTCACAGTCATATGAGTTTTATTTAAAAATGCAAATATACATGAAAAATTTGTTTTAGTGACATCAACAACAGAATCAGACAAACAATTACATAATGCTTTTATTTCAGCTGCTTACAATTGTTTTAATCAATTAATATTTATGGTGACAACTCCCACAGGAGCTGAATGTGCTGGACTTAGGGTTTGTAAATACAGCTGCAATGACTTAAATTGTTTGCTTCCAGGAGCAAAAATATCTGTTTTTCTTGTAGCAGAGAAAAGAGGAAATGAGAAAAGGAACCTAGTGAGAAAACTAAATACTATCATATTTGTACATTGAGGTGAAAATAAGGAGGAATCATCTCCCTGTGGATTTACTCTGCTCTTAAGCCATTAGAATTGTCTCAGATCTCTACATCTGGTCTCTGCACACAGTGAAGAAAGGAAGCTGAGCTAAAGGCTGGGTCTTCACTTCTTCTTAGACCAAGGCTAAATGAGACTTTTGAATTAGGAAAACAATTACCATTTTCATTTAAATTTTCTGGAGAAAGGACTATTATTAAAAAGTGTTCTATTGTCAGTCTGGCAGTTTTTCCATTGCAAACCAAAATGATTTTCAGAACTGTGGAGTTCCTACACTGGAAGCTATTTTAATATCTTGGTCCCAAATTTTCTCACACAAAAAAAATCCCCATCAGAGCATGAATTTGTTTGTAAGGGCAATCCTCTCTCACTAAAACAAACTGAATTTTACAAAAAAAGTGCAATATTTTTCTGAACAAACACATTGCAGTTCAGTCAATGAACACAGCACTTTTAAAATGGCTGCTGCAGAGAAAATCTGGAAAATCCCAGTAGAGGAATTTTTTGAAGAATAATTCTGGACTAAGGTATTGAGCCCCCTCTGATGAGGTCTAAGAAAATAAGACCATGCTCAGTCTTGTGAAGCACTATGGATTTCCAGCTAAATTAAATGAAATTTATAATACAGGTGAAAAAAAATTCTTTATGTATCATGTCTGATTCTCTGCTTGTTTCTGCTGTCATGGATCAGGTGTGATTGTACCAAAGTAGTGAGAGTTATATTGCATGAACTAAGTTTGAGAAGAGATTTGGAATCTGCATTAGGATTGACATTACCTCTGTAACAGTGCAGATGCTTGTCTAGAAGGCTGTGGATGACTTTGGTTGTGCTTCATTGCTCCCTAGACCAGCAGAAAGCTGACAGAGATGAGATGGAAACAGTGAATCAGGACATCAATCTCACCCATATAAAATTCACAGATGAGGAGAAATCTGCCTTCATGAAGCCCATGGATCTCATTTTTACAGTATTAGATAAGCTGGGAAGATGCTCTTCCAAGACACTGCAGCACAGTGTGATGATTATTAGCTCAATTCAGTACCACAATTACTACAGGCCATTTAGCACAAACGTTTCCCCTGTTGCCATCTATTATTCCAGTAGCTTCAGAAATGTCAGTGCGTGCAGCTGAGAGCGGTGCACATCACAAAAGAAATATGGTTATATGTGACCAATGGCTCAGCCACACATTTATAATGCAAAACCTCTGACAACACCTTTCTCCATGAATATTAAGGAAGAGGCTACCACTGAAATCAGATGTTGGACCAAAATTCGATTTTTGTCATCATCATTAGTCAGTTGCTTATCACATGAACAATTGTTCTGTCCTCTTGGATTGGGTTTGTCTCACCTGTTTCCTTCATCTAAAATTTTACTGTCCAAATCTGAGTCACTCACCTTGGATTATTTGCAGAGTTGGCACTGAGAAATATGTATTTCCAGAGGAAGATTTTTTCTCATTCTAGAATAGATATCTGGGATGGCATAGAAAACCATTTGTTTTCAAGTAACGAGTTGAATTTGGTCATCTTACCCCAAATAGAACAACAACAAGAACAAGAACAACAACAATAAGAATAATAACAACAATAATTTTATTACTTTGTATTCTAATCAAATAAATTCACCTTTCTCTTAAAGCCTTCCTAGCAGAGTGACCCTGGGGAGGCTGGGAAGACATGGAACTTTGATTCCTGTGGGAAGAGCAGTCAGAAGAGGAGGCGCTGCTCCCTCCTGGCATTGCACAGCATCCTTCACTCAAATCCCTGGGATCCAGTGCATGAGGAGTACACTGAGCTGCAGAGGGATTTGGGTGCCTACTGCTAATTTGGGAGATGCACCTTTCAGTGTCAGCTGTCAGCTAGAGTATTTCTGTCTGTAGACTAAGGAGAAACACAGCTGAACTTCCAACCTCCCTTTGGGATTGTAACAACAGTAGCTGTATTTAACAGAAGTAAGTTGAATGTTTAAACTAAATATATTAATTGAGACCTGGAAATAAATCTTTACTGAGTATTTTAGGCTGTCTACCTTGAAAAGGAGTCCAGGCTTACTGTGCAGAATGGTTTGCAGAGATGGGCATTGAATTTCTCCTCTAATAAAGGGCAGCAGAAATGATCATTCTCTCTAAATGCAAAAGGGAGATAAGGTTATGAACCTACAAGATGCTTCAATCTCTCTAAAAAGGCTCTTAGAGATGAGATCCTGTGTGATGGTCAAGTAATGACACTCAAAGCCAGAAGCAAGGTCACTGAAGTGCCCCTTAGCACTGCAGCCTTCACACTGTCACCACCTCAGAGAGCACAAAGTCTGATGCTCAAACCTCCAAGCCTGTGCCTGGTCACACTGTGGTGCTCTAGAGATGCTCCCACCTCTCCTGGGCAGTCCCCTCAGGCAGAAGGGAAGAAGGGAACAACACTGATTTCCCCACAATATCAGCTAGTCCAGTGACCAATGGGGGAAAAAAAGCATTAAAGTGCATTGCATGAGAGAAAACAAAATGAGGACTTGCTGGGTGCGTCAATGGTGAGAGACTTTGCAAATTCTGGCTTTAAAGAAATTTCTCAGAAACCCCATGTAGCTCCCAAAAAGTGCTGAGGAGGCTCTTGAAGAAATCCCATTTCAATTTGCTTATTTAAGTTAGTAGAAAAAAGACCTCCTTGTTATCTAATTTGTTGATGAGTTCAGACACTTTCTGGAATGATTTCTTGCATAATTTACCTTATTGATACATTATTTATAAGTCCTCATTCAATTTCGGGCTCAGGGTTTGGATATGAGTCTTACATAAAGAGTAGCTGGTGTCACCTCGTGTCAGAGGAATCAAAAGTGGTTTTGACAACCCTGGGATTGTCACTAAACCAGCAATATAATCAGAGTTAATTTTTCACTGCTGAATCATTGCAAAATGCTCCCCTGCCATTCCCTCACAGGAATCTAATAAATTATAATGTCCTTTATCTGTTGAAGAAAACAATTTGCTAAGGAGCAGCAATTCCTGGCTAAAATGCTCCCTAAACTGAGATCCAGTATCTATGAATGGAAGAAGTGCTTTCATGATGTATTTTTAAGATGATACATTCCCTTCAAGTTTAATCTGGATACACAAATGTGGGAAAACCCATGATGTTTGCACTCTGGGCTTCAAAACATGGGTATTCTGCAGACTCGTCAGTAATATACATCGAATTTAAAGAATTCAGTGAGCCTTTGGATTCTGCACGGTCCCTAGGAGTTCAGGATTTCTTTTCACTCTCTGGAAAAGTGGTTAAAAATAGATATACATACCAAGAACAGTGCATGTATATTGACAGAGTCTCCACTCACTGTGGATGGGAAACACCCTTTAGTGACAGGCACATAATACATTTTGATAGAGAAAGAGGATCAATTGATTGCTTGAGATAATAAATCATTTTCTCTTGTTCGAATGTCTGGAGCTAAATAGCAGAAAACCTGTTAAGCCTATCCCGCTGTGATCTGAAATATTCTGTTTCTGCCTTGTTGTTTTGTTTAGCAAAGCAGGAAAAGAATTATTACTTGAGGTATATTCCATGCAAGTTTGTTATCTAATCTGTCAAACTTTGAATCAGACTGGCCTTATTAATGTAAGGATCATTCACAATGCTCCCTGTGAAGTGTGCTGGGTATTTGAGATGGCATCAAATCCCTGCCTGTCATAAGATCCACTGTAGGAGCCTTTGCTGCTAACTTCAGGCAAAGTGAGTTTTGAGTTTTCAGCTGTATTTCAACGTCAGTTTAGAAATAAAGATATGGGTTTGAAATGGGTTTTCAATTTCCCTTCAAAAAGAAGGAATTGCTTCTTATTTAAAACTTTCTAGGTTTGTACCTGCAGTTGCCCGTACTCATGGTGTGTTACTCTTCATGGAATGCATGTGAAGAATCATGTTAAAGTTCCCTCTCATGCCCAAGTACCAAGCACCTTGTGCTTTACTGCTTTTTGGAAGCAAATGCTTCATTATTTTTGCCTGATGACTTCCAAGAGATTAGTGGGTGCTCCAGTCACATTTCCAAATGTCTCTGCACCCTTCAGCATCTCACACACTTTTTGAAGGAAAGGGCAAGTGCAGACTCCTTCCAATTATCTGACTTGTGCTTTGAAAACAGTATCTTTTTTCAGGCATTTTTTTCAATGATTCATTTTTTTAGAAGATGGGATTGCATACAGTGAGAATTCATACTGAAGATTAATAAAACCCTCAAACTCTACATAAACAGACATAATCACCCAGTTTCAAGCAGGTTGGCAGTAAGTCAGTGGCCAAAGATTAACTGTAATCCTTTTGCTGAATCCCTGTTGGAATCTGAGGGACATCACTCCCCAGCCCTGTCCATAATCAGCCTTCCCCACCACAGTCTAGGGGCAATTTGTTTAGTGGTGTATTTAACGATGTAAATACAATGGCTTCTGCCTGCCCTCCATTTGCATTTGCAGGTTTGTTTATGCACTGAAGGTTCCCAGCTCCAAGCTGTGCCTGGCGAGCCTGGAAGTGAGCAAACACTTTCTGCTACAGATCAGGAGGCAGCAGTGCAAACAAACTGCCCTCGTCAGCAACATTCCCCCAGGTGAAGACAGCCCATGAAGGGAAAGAAAAAGTGAGAGGTGTTGGTTGGGACAGGTGCTGTGTTTTGAGTACCATCTGTCACTGCCGGGGACGCGCATCTTTCCAAGTCCACCCTCTCCTGTCACTCACAGGACACCCGGCCTCGACACCAGGGGTGGATCTAAGCCAAACCAGAGAACTCCTCAGAGGGCAGGAGCTTGTGCACATACTGTGCTTGAGGAAGGATGGATGAGCTGCAGCTTTGGCCATCAGCAACTGTCCTGCTGCTGGCTTTTCCTGGTCACAGTGTGAGCTCTGTGCCCACCTACCACAGCCCGGACTGAGCAAAACAGGGCATGGACACATGCTGTGTTATCCAGCCACCTCATTGCAGAAAACATTGGCACAGAGGTCTCTGGGATAGTTTTTGCCTCCATTTTGTGAGACTGGGATAAGGGGAGCATCCACCCTAACTGGCAGCCAGAAAAATTTGCTTCCTTTTTTTTTTTTTCCTAACCCCTTTTATTCTAGAACAATGTTTTCTTCAATGGGGTTTGAAGAACAAAATTTAAGAGAGTTTATTCATACTGATGGAGAAATTGTCTATACTAGTAACAGCAGATAAAAAAAGTATGATGGGAGAAAACCAGCAGAGAATTTAGAAATATTGAAGATGCCCATGGGCACTGTGCTCTGATAAAGGAAAGACGCTCACCTGAGTCAAGGGGCTGCAGATGAATCACAAGAAGAAAATCCAGAAAGGGAAGTCCCCTTGTAAGATCAGCCCAGCAGCTGAGTGTAGGTCAGAATTAGGTCCCCAGGATGCCAATGCAGGATGCCCTGGCTTCCAGAGCTGGCACCTCTGGTCACACTCTGCACCCACTCTGTTACAGCCTGCCATCCAGGGTAGTGTTATTCTTCCACTGCTGTGGGCATCCCAAGCAGGACCACTCCCAAATCCTCCTTGTCCCTTGTGTTATATGCACACTGGACTTCTCTTTATCTATCAGAGGGGTAAGCATATTTCAGAGGCCTTGACTATGGCCCAGTATGCTGCAGATTTCACAAAGATGACAGTGCCAGACTCCATTTGGTTAGGGCTTACGAATACCTGAATGGCAGAAAAAGGGTGACAATAAGAACTTTTTTGGGAATTTGAATTTATGGGCACCCATTAGCTGACTACTGTCTCAGATCACTTTTATAAATTAATGTTCTGAAGATTCTGTGCACAGATTTTAAAGATTTTTTTTTCTTTTCTCATGTACCATTTGTGCACAGGTTTATCTTTTCCACTGGTCCTACAGGAGAAGGCGACACAAAAAATAGCCCCTTGACTTGGAAAGAAAGCTTCATTCAGACTTGCTGGATAGCAAGAGACTTTTGTTCAAGTTTCTGATTTTTAGAAATGATCTAATTGCAGCAGGTGTGTCATCAGCTTGCTAAATGCCAAA
>VXBQ01003996.1:454812-605821 GCA_013400175.1 Phainopepla nitens | reverse complement strand
AAAAAAAAAAAAAAGAAGGTGCTGCTTAAGTTACTTTGATTGGTTGAGAAAGGAAAATAATATATTGATGCATTTCTAGGTGTTTTATTTCTTGAAACTGCTAGAATAAATCCAATTCTGCTGTGTTATCTCACTGTGATTGTCAGTTAAATAGAAGAATTTTGATTTGCACTGGAAGCTAAGCAAAAAGTTCCAGGCTCAGTTTTGGAGGATGTATATTCAAACTTTATGCCTTGGCTTTATCCCTCAGATGGGTGATCTCTGAGGTTTGGTAAATATAATCAAAAGGGCACAGACATATCTTGCTGCACCAGTTTCTAACAGCATGAGCATCTGGATTTTGTGATGATTATGAAACAATTCTGTCATATTTGCAGACCTATTTGCATTGCATTTTCAATGAAAGTGAAGCAGAAAAATTGAAAAAAAAGAAAGGAGACACCTCAAAGGAAGAATAGGAAACTAAAAATACACTCACTCTCTCTGTGTTTTCAAACTAGAGCAGAGCATTGGAGATGAAAGAATTTACTTTTCTTTAATCTCACAGTGCAGCTGCCTCATCTGTTGCCTGAGATGTGTCCGTGTCACAGGAGCAAGTTTCACCTTTCTCCAAAAACCACATCCTTCTGACAGCTCTGATAAACAGCAGGCAGCCAGCCAGGCTCACTGGATCTTTCAAAATACCGACCCTGTGAACCCAAGAGTCATTTCTCCAGGAAAGCTGTAAATCATACCCCGGCTTTGCTGGCTCCCAGGGATCTCGGGGAAGCAGAAAATAGCAAAGCAACTCGCCCTTGCTTGTCTTTCCAGCTTGCTCCTGTGTGAGCATCCCAGACCCAAGCAGCGACAGTTTTGTCTTGCCCCTTTTCACATAGGAAATACTTTAAGTTGAGCAGCTGCAGGGGTGGGACATGGCTGTCCCCTTTTTGCTACAAATGGGACAGCAAATCCCTGTGGGATCTGGCCATTCCTACCCTGGGCTGGGCCTTCACCACAGGATAGCAACAGGGAAAACATACAATGGGGCTTTTAGAGCATATTCTCTGAATTCTCTTTGCTTTAAGCTCAGGGACCTCCTAAGCATTTTCTTGAGGAAAGAACACCGAAAATGGTTCTCCCTCATAATGTGCCACTCCCAACACGACCAGGCACACCAGTGGATTAGGCACAATGGTGAAAAGCAGCTGAAGAATCATGTTCTCACAATCTGCATGAGCTCTACCAAGACAATATATAAAGATTGTAACAAAATTTTCATTGTGTAAAAGGAAATAAAAAGATTCTCATGCAAAACCTCTATTTGCTGGCACTTTTTTCTCTTTATGAGTAGGGCAAAATTAGCACCTGGGGGATACTGTAAATTTGTCTAGTCCTGATAAAAAATAAATGAATACCACAAATCTTCAGCAGTAAACTAGTTAATAATGTATTTATCCCTGAATAACAGGGTAAAAGTACAATATATCTTTTTTGGAGGGCACACCTCCATTTTCAAGCATTCTTATTCACCCTGGATACATAAATCTGCATTACTGAGGAGAAAGTTTAGCACAAGGTAATAGTGGCTGCTTATCAAAAATTTATTAAAGAGTGACTTAATAATGTAAATGACACCAGGATAAGCAAAGAAAAAGAAAAGATGGGCTGGTGTTTTCAAAGTAAACACAGCAATGTGGTATTTCTTCTGACTCCTATAACGCATAACAGCTAGGCACCAACAAGGTGTAGACCAACTTCCCTTTCTTTGTTTATGCAAATATTTATTTCCATATACAAATATATGCATAAGGTTTAATTATAATCAGAAAACTTAATTATAATCAGAAAGCCTAATGATTATCAGAAAACTTAATTATCACAAGAAAAAAATCTACTTTCTCTTTTCAAAGTGCTGCCTAAGTGAAGTAACTGGTATGTGAACCTGTTACCACTGAAATCATGGATTAAAAAAAATCATTGGGAGGCAAAAATCAGGCTCCTAACTCTCACCTGATTTGCTTCATGGCTAATGCAGCTGCTCCTGGTTCACCAACCCTATGTTTGTCTTTCTAGATCATGCAAAATATCTTTGTAAGTCACTGTTCATTAAAATGGAGAGTTGAGGGGCTGCTTTTTTTCTCCTAGTTACTGAAGATACTGCAGTACGACAAACTGGAGCAGGCACCTCTGAGTTAATGCCAGCTGAATTCAAAGAAAGCACCATGACAGAGGCCTAAACAACCTCAGCGAAGGATGCACAGGAAGTTTTGTGTCAGGTCTGTTGAGTTAGGGCTGGACATTTTGTTATGAACAGGCCCTAGAAGAGGAAAATATGTAGGGGACTCACAGAGCATCAGCTGGTACCAGAGGAGAGATCTTCTTCCTCACTTTCACTTTGCTTGAATATTTGATTAACTTGGATTGTCAGTTTGCCATATAACTATGTGAAACTTGCAGAGAGAATGGGCAGCAGAAGGAAAAGTTTGAAGACAGGAAGAAGATTGTTCTTGTTGTACTTATAGAACCAGTCACGGAGGAGTTTGGGTTGGAAGGGACTTTAAAGGCCACCTTGTTCCAACCCCTTGCCATGGGCAGGGACACCTTCCACTAGACTTGGTTGCTCCAAGTTCCAACCTGGTCTTGAACATTTTCAGGGATGGAGCACCCACAGCTTCTCTGGGAAACCTGTTCCAGCGTCTTACCGCCCTTCCAGTCAAGAATTTCTTCCTAATATATAATCTAAACCTGCTCTCTTTCATTTAAAGCCATGTCCCCCTGCCCCTTGCCAAAATTCTCTTTCCATCTTTCTTGTAGGTCCTCTTTAGGTATTGGAAGGCAGCCATAAGGTTCTGGGTCTTCTAATACTCCAAATACTTCCTTTAATAAAGTGTCATTTACTTTACAATTGTAAAAGTCTCTCTTGTTAACCCCTAGCATGCGGAGAGGAGACAGAAAAAAGTAAAATATGTGCTTTTCCGCTGCAATGGAGACCCATGGCCAGGAGTTTGAGGAGTGCAGCTCACTCTGAGACACTTGTCTACTGCTCTCAGAGTACATTTTCAAAAGATGGCAGTGCCATGGCCTCTGTTGTCCAAGCCTAGACCAGTCTGTCCATGTTCATGCTAATAAAGTCTTCATCTTCTGACCTAGGAATGGAGCTGCACATGGGGAATGGTCATTTGCCCAAATTAACCCTCAGGGAGTTTGGGAGCTTTATTGAGTTGCGTCTACAGTAGTAGCTAAGCCTAGACAAATTCTGAGTGCAGGCTCCAGTGTGTAGTTACTGGTGTTATTCAATTCTAAAAGTGAACATTTATGTTACCCGAAGTGTTCATGGGCTCTCTTTTTCTGTGTTTCTTGTTACTGCTGCAGAGATTTCTATATTGCAGAGGAATTTTTTTCACATCTCTGTCTGTTTGCTTACGACAAAATGAAATTATAACCCAGATTATAACCTAACATCACTGCTTATTGCCATAGATGTGACAGGGATGGTACAAACATTATCATCACTGGCAACACCTGATATGCGTCCTTTAAGTGCTAAGTGTACATTCCTTTGCCATACTCCTTAATATGTAGTCAAATTAATTATAACCTTTTACAGCACAAACTTTACTCCCACTAGTATTGTCGTGTCACCTTGGTGCCATTTTTGCTTACTGGACAAATAAAAACAAGGAAAAGTGAATCAATTAATTCTTTGGAGAAGAGATTGTCCTATTCAGGTGGTTCTGAATGAGAAGGACAGATCTGAACAAGCCTGGCAGAACCTCTACCTCTGTCTAACTCAGAACTAAAACTGTGATTTACACCCAAAGCTCCCACTAGCTTTGTCCTGACTTGTGTTCATGGCTTGAAGTGTGTCTCCATTTCTCCATATTTGAACTGTGGACAGCTCATTTTTCTCATGCTTTAGAAAAACTACAAGGGTGACACTGGTGCAGAAATGCCATCAGTCTTCAGTAGGATGTTCTATTGATTTCAGATTAGCAAACATCATCTTAGAAAGGCTAAAGTTAGCCTGGTCTAAAGAAAACCAGACTGGAAAAAATGGTGGCAAGGATCTTGCAAAGCACAGTTTTACTCAGGCCAGGGACGCAGGTGGCTGATTGAACACTGCAGGTCTCTCTCACTGCTGCATTTGGCAGAGGGGTTGTCTGTTTATATTTTTGTCATTTGTCAGCTGGATGGATGTGCCACAGATGAGGGAGGCACGTTGTTAGGTTTAGATACTCAGTGTAATGTGAAAAAAATGAGAGATTTCTCTCTCAGAGTAGGGATGTACTGAGGAGTTCTGCCTGCCCTCCAAGACCAGTCTTCTCTTGGGTGCCATCTGGCAAAATATTTAGGTATGAACTATTCAGTAGGTCTTATGCATGTGGTAAAGTTAAGTGCCAAGCCAATTTCCTGAAAAGATGGGAATAGCAGATGCAGGCTTCTAACTTTAAGAAATAACATTATACTCTAAAGACAGCACTTGTTTGTATTTATGTTCTGAACGCATTAGGAATTTTTCATTTGTCATCCTTATGGCATCGGAAATAGCACAGGGTGAGGCTAGAGGCAGAAGGGTAGGTTTGAAGCTGAGCACTCTGATGCCTCTGTCTGTAGATTTGCATGATCAGAGTGTGTACTACTGCAGTTAATTACATGTATTCATCATCTTGTGATGACATATTTCCATTACATGGCATCTTCCCAGTTCACTGTGTGCCTCTCAGCACAGAATGGTTTGTTCTGAGGAATAAAAGGGAAATAATAACAGTCTTTCCACCATCACCCTTTATGACCTGGACTTTTAATGTCCATAAATAAAAGTGATGAGGACTGTTCTGCACTCCCAAGGCCTCGAAGTTTTCTTTGTCCATTCTAAAGAAGGGGTTTAAAGCATTGAAACATTGTTTCCTTAAGAGTTTGAGATTTTCTTATGGGAAAAATGAGATTTTCTGCTGGTAGAGAAACTTCTTTGGAGGTCTTCTCAGACTTTCTCTCTTGTAATGTGAGAAATCTTGGTTTGCTGAATGATGAGGGAAGAAGAGACCGAACCGCAACAGAATTTCAAAGAGTGCAATACCAAGGTCATCCTCTTCAACAACAAATAAAAATTGAGGCGCAGAGTAATGAGGTGACTTCACGGAAGTCACCCAAGTCACTGAAGTCACCCTTGTCCTTTCCAATGCAACCACTTGCCTCTCCTCTCTCCTCTTAACAATGTCATATGAATTTTGGATATTGTCAGCTACTCTGTCAAACACAATAATCTTTGGACAAATTAAAAAAAAGTCAAGGGGATTTATTTTCTTTTTTTCTTTTCCTTAATAATTTCTGAGAAGAAAAAAGAAAATTAAATGAGCAACTCCATCATTTGCACGAAATGTAAATGATGTGCTCAGCGCAGGCTACAGGTGTGAGGTTTCCCAGACACACTTGAGTTAAACCATCCCTGAGTTCCACTGAATAGATCTCCGCATTGGTTCTGGTGGATGTTGGATGATGCTCCCTCTCCCTTTCCCTTTCCCTTTCCCTTTCCCTTTCCCTTTCCCTTTCCCTTTCCCTTCCTCTCTCCCCCACTATTTTTTTCAGCACAGAGCTAACAGAGTGCCTGGAATATGAGAATAAATAACATTCTCTACATCTTTTTCATGAAGAAAATAATCTAATGGCAATAAAAATCGGGTTTTCAGACACTGCACCTGCACCCTGCAATCTTAAATACTCAAGACTGAACGAGCAGCTTCATGCACATGCAACTATTTTCAAGGAACACTCAGTAAGAGACCAGATTTCAAAAATGTCAAAGTTAAGATTTTAAATGAAATTTTAATTTGCCTCTCTATGTGGCCATTTGTATAAGTGGTCCATAATTCCATGGGCACATTTTATTTGGTTAAATGGGGACTTGATTTGCTTGGTTTACAGCCGGAGCATTCCTTCCTAGGGATTTGGACTGTGGGTGTAGGTTGATGGGATCCTCTCCTCATTTATTGCAGAAGATGAAAAATAAGTAGTGTTGGAGACAGATCAATATTCTGCTTCACTAATTAAGTGAAAGTCAGCATAATTCCTTTGAGGAGGTTCCATCCTGGTCCCCCCAGCAAGAAGTTAATGTTCAGAGGGATTGAAGAGCTCAAAGCAAACTCAGGGCTGCTCGGGCTGACCATGCTCTGTGCAAGTGAACTGGACCCATAATTGATGTGCTGGACTCTTTGAACATTTGTAAAGAATTAACAGTGAAAAGGCTTTGCAGCTTTAAACATCTAGTTAAAAAGTGGGCGCTTTTCAAAGAAATAGTAAAATGTGCATACCTGATACTCAACTGATTTTCCTGTCAAAGCTGAAGGATGAATGAACTTTCTCAAGGGAAATCTGTAGGATGTAGAATATTGTATACACACACACATATATTTTGTATTTTTTGCATGCAAAAATAGAACAGCAAATGGATGCCCCTCTTCCCTCCCTTCTTCACTATGGGGGGAAAAAACCCACAACTTTTGTTTTTTTTTTCCCTGAGACTTTCCATTAAAAATCTTCTTCAAATTTAAAAAAAATATTCTTCTTTTATGGACATCGATTCTTTCTTCTTCCAAATGGAGGTAGAAAGGGATGCTAAAAATTATTAAGCTTTCAGCACAGCTTTTCTCAGAAATATGATTTTCATTCAGAGCAGGAGTGTCTGAAGGATGAATGACCAGGGATCAATGTTTAATTTTACACTCTGGATTGGTTTTACTGTAGACCATATCAAATATAGATGACAATGGATTAAAATAGTTTCTATTCTCACTCCACACCCACGTGTGTCTAAATCAAGGGTTTGTTGTTGACTCTTTTTTTTCAGTTGTGAACATAATTAGAAACAGACACAGTGAATGTGTATATGTACATCTTTCTACTGGATCCCATTCAAAATTTTATATAAATCTGGGAAATTAAATTATCAATTTTTTCAGTGCTCATAGTATTAATTTCTTTATGAAAAAGAAAAACATAAATCAGAAGAATTGTCAGGGCATGCTAGGAAACTAAAAACATCTCAAAACCTTTCCTTATGAAAAAATGAATTATTCAAGAGCAATTTTCTTGGGTTCAGGGTGTACTGGGCTGTGTTCTCTCAGTTCACATTAAAACCTCTGAGTTGCAAGGCAGTGATGTGAGTCAGGACCTCATCCCCTGTACAAAACCTGCATTTGCTCTCATGATGTGACTGTTGGGGAGCTTTCGAGAGCTATTATTGACATTTCAGAGAGGAGCATGGGAGCAAGGAACACAGGAGACTAAAGAATAGATTTTTCCTAAGTTCTAAAAAACAAATGCCTAAGTTAGGGGCATTCCAGAGGGGCATGATGACATTGAGGTCATAAAAGACTTTTTTTTAATCTCAAAAGACTTTCTCTGTGTCACAGATCCTCAAAGTGTGAATTTTGTGTGTCTCTCCTTTGATTATGGAGGGATTTCAAAGGGAGACTTCTCCAAGAGGGTAGAGTAACACTGGGACAACTCACTCACAGAAGTTTGACATCCCCATCCTGCACAACTACCTTTGGTAGCCAGTGATATTTATAGAGTTAGGACTGTGCAAATATCTCTCTTCTGGGCCCTTTCTGTCAGGGGTGTTTAGGAGCACTGTAGTTTTGCACCCATTGCTCTCTTTCCCCCACATCATACTTGATTACAGCCCCATGAACTTATGCTGCAGTCTTTAATTCTTCTGAATCTCAGTGAGTGAAGAAATAATAGTCTTACACAATTAATCATGAGTCATGTTCAAGTACTGTCCTTAAAGATATTGAACAATGAAAGCTCTTGATACTAGTTCTTTGGTTCTCTTATTAGCAATGGTCATAATGGCTCAGCTGTTTTTTGGGAGAATGCTGAAGCATCTTTTCTGGTTACTTAAATTCTACCCAAAGCACCAGGTTTGGGTGGCTGGTGGGTCTGGGTTTGCAGAAGAGCTGATGAGTTTTGCCACATAATTACAGCTTGTGTGAAATTTTTTCTCACAATTTGTGTGATGTTTTTTTCTCACAATTTTCTCAAAATTTGTGTGATTTTTTCCCCTTGTTCTAAACCAGATAACATAGGTGAAGACATTCTTTGTCAAACAACCCTCTCAGCCCCAAAAGCACTGCTGCTCCTAACAGCCAGAAAAGATGACATCCTGGGGCTGTAGAAACTCATTAGTTTTGGCTCTCAAATAAATGCTGCAGGAAAATATTGAGTACTGAGTGTACTTCTTCCTTAAGAAATTAAGTAACCTAAAGATATCAGACTCCAAGCCTCCCATGACTTTCTTTAGAAACAAAGATTTTACATGTGTTCACATAACTGAACAACTACTCCATGTCAGAAAGAGAGAAAACTGAGAATATAGAAGCCTCAGTGGTAGGGAGAGACTTATGCTGGCTGCCAAGAGCAAACAGGTGACTGTCAATACCACAAACATCACTTACATTTGAAATAAAATGAGCTGAGAACAAAAGCAGGCATGGAGATGAGGTTTGCCTGCAGAGATGACAGCCTAGCAAGGGTGTACCTGTGCCTGTTGCTTTTAGGACACCACTTGTCCTGAGGGACAGTTGTGGCTTCCCTTCACAGACACCCAAAGTTGGCCACTGCAAACTGAGAATGAGACCACCAGCGTGTATTTGCCTCCTGCCTGAAGTGCTCCTGGACCTCTCTCTTTTTGCCAGAAGCCTGAGCGAGTGCACAGATTTCTCTTTCAGCCCTCTGCCTGCTTTTCAGCCTCCAGGCAAACACAGGGGGGTGTTTCTGCAAGGTGCCAGGGGACCCAACTGTCCTTGAAGTTGGAATTTTACGACTGAAGTGTGTGAGGCTTCCAGCCTCAGCTCTTTCATGATGTTTTTGCCTTCATTAATTCCTGCTTCCAAGAGGAAATCTTCCATTTAATGTAGAGGGATGCCTCTGGGTTTGCCTTGTTTCCTGTGTCTTCAAAAGCATCAGCATTTTTTTATTCTAATTAAAAATGAAAATTCATCAATTATCAATCATTCTTGTGCACAGATCTGAGCTGTGCTTGAAATATCCTATTTCCTGGGCGCATGTTTGCCTCAGTGTAGCCATTCTACCTCGTGGTTAGAAAAAAGGGTGATAGAAAAGCACCATTCACACTTATTCAATGCAGGCTCATTCACACTTTTTAGATTTCAATCGCAGGAGATAATTCCTCTTTATTAGTACTTTACTCAGGTGCCCGGCAACCCACACTTAATCTCATGTTCCCAGGTTCCATGGAGGGTCCCGTTTGGACACTTTGCTGTTTTATTAATCCACTAATAACATTGTGGAATGGAGTAAATGACCCATATATATGGAAAAACACAACCACAACCAGAGTGTTATTTTTCATATATTTGTTCTGCTTTTTGAAAACACCCACCAAACTGAAATAATAATAATTTCCTCTTTCTGCAGGGTTTTGTTGCTTCATTATCCTTGCTTTATTTTCCAAAAAAATGTGATCTGCTGATTTCAGCGGGATTAATGATACGCTAACGCTTTGCAAATGTCTGTGTTTAGCCAGAAATCCTTTGAAAAATATTGGGTGTAAATAAATGTAGAATATTGCCCATTATGCCTCACTGCTCCTACTGCTTCAGCAGCTCACTGCTGCAATAGCACATTTATCAAACTGCACCTAAGCAAGGTATGAAATCCATTTCTGACTAATAGAACCGTGAAGGAAAAAATGCTTATTTTTTGGAAAGTGCCTATATGCTGTTCACATTGTGAAAATGACTGGCAGTTTCCAAAGAGAATCTGTAGCTTTCTAATTAATTTCAGTTTGGAAGAAACATATTTTTACTTGACAGTTTTGTTACACTCAATTGTTTAACAGCTCAGCTTTTTCTGACTTTGAATACTTTTGATCAATATGATCTCATTATTTTATTTTAAAGAGTCCTCAGTTTTGATGGTTTTCAGTATCTGACTTGGTAAATCAATCAGAACTACACACTGATAAGAAAGGAAATCCATCAGAAATGTGATGAAATCCTTGAAATATAATAGCAATTAGAAAACTTACAAAATAAATAAAATTTCAAAGGATACTATAACAGCAGCTGAATTCTAATAAGAAGCAAGTCTCACAAATATTTCATAATAGTACAAATGAAATCTGAGCCAAAATCAGTAATGGCTATTGCTGATGTGGAATAAAAGATGCGCTGCACCAACAGCAACAACTGACTCTTGAATTATTATGCCTTGTTTAACCCACAGAAACTTCTGGCCAGGGTAGTACCCAGCATTATTTGCCTTTAATAGCAGTAATATGTGTATCAAGGTGATGGGGGCTTTGGCAACCATCAAGGTGCACTGGACAACCGTGTCTGAAAAGCCAGTCAGAGCAGGCTGGCTGTGCCAGGGGATGGTCCTGTGCTGGGAATGGCATCCACAGCACTGACTGTCAGACAAATGTGTTGGCAAAGCAGAGTGGGGCAGGGATCACAGAATCACAGAATTGTTTAGTTTAGAAATGACCTCTAAGACCACTGAGTGCAGCTGTTAACCCAGCACTGTGTTCACCACTAAACCATGTCCTCAAGTGCCACGTTCATCTTTTCTTGAGACATTTCCAGAGATGGTGATTCCACCACCTCCCTGGGCAGTTTGTTCCATTGCTTGACAACCCTTTCTGTGAAGAAATTTTCCCTATTATCTGATCTAAACCTCCTCTGACATGACTTGAGTCCATTTCCTCTTGTCACTTGTTACCTGGGAAAATAGACTAACCTACCTGGCTGCCCCCTCTGTCAGGGAGTTGTGCAGAGCCACAAGGTCCCCCCTGGGACTCCTTTTCTCCAGGCTGAGCCCCACCAGGTCCCTCAGCTGCTCCTCATCAGGCTGTGCTCCAGACCCTTCCCCAGCTCCCTTCCCCTCTCTGGACACACTCCAGCCCCTCAATGCTCTTCTCGTCATGAGAGGCCCAGAACTGAACACAGGATTTGAGATGTAGTAGATGCTGGCAGTAGTTGCATAAATTCACGGAGATATCAGTGAAACTGGAAGTGAGGTGTTTGAGGAGCGAGACAGAGCAAAAGACATTTTAGGACAATAACTTCTTCGTGTTTCAAGCAAAGGCCCGCATGTGGACCACCAGGAGAGAGCTTGTGACTGGTGCCCTGAGAGGAGCAAGAGGATGTCCTGCATTACCAAACACAGGGTTGATAGAAGGAATAGGTTAAAAAGGCTTTTTGCCATTGGTAGCCTACCACTTACTGCCTGGATACCCCCTAGAGCCAGATTTTCTGAGGTGCTCACCTTTGAAGGAATGACATTAAATACATATTGATGTTAACCATTGGGCTTCTGCTTGGGGCTTCCCCCTCAACCCTCCAGTGTGCTGCAGAAGTGGTGCACATGCACAGCTCAGGGCCTCATGGGAGCTATGTGCTATCAGTGCCCCTCCACACTCATCTGGAAACCTGAGCTAGGAATAAAAAAAAAAGATGGTAATTAAAAATAATAATAGAAAATCAGCAGAAAGTAGCAGACAGTAAGGGCTAGGATGAAAAAATTATCAGTGCTACTTGTTCTGTGGCTTCCAGATCTGCTTTTTTTTCTGAGTTGTGCTCAAGATTTTCAGCCTGTGTTATGAAACCTACTGTGCAGTCATGTGGATCAAGACAAGCTGAGCACTCCTCCTGCCTGGGGTTTTTGGACCACTCTGACATTTTTCCGACAGATACAGCTGTGCCAGAGGGCTTAGAAAACTGGAACAGTTATATTACAGTGTTTAGTTCCATCGGTTATATTTCACTTTCTTCGGGGTGAAATTAAATTAATTGGCTTTTTTCTTTTTTTTTTTCCAACTGAAGTTTAAAAAATTGTGTGAGTTGATCAAAAGTCTAAGTGTTTTTAAGTATTGATGGAGCTGTTGTGCTTGCTGTGGATGAGAATTCTTTCTCTGCAGTGTGCAACAAAATCAAGACCTATTTCTGTGATGTGATGTGTTATTCTATGTTTTATTTATTTGGAGCTTTTCACTGGATGATTTAACACAAGATGCTGTAGAAATGTCCATTAGCTAAAAAAATGTCCAGGAAGCTCATCAAAAATTATTCTATTAAAAAAATGAAATAAAAATTCTTTGGCTTAGGAATTAGTTGCAAATGGTTAGTTCTGAGAGGGTGTACCAGTGAAATATTAAAATATATTAAAACATCTTACACTTTCCTTGGACAACCTCATCAGTATGGACTGCAGTGTTTGTGTAAGTGAAGAGTAATATGCTTATATTTCATCTCTTTAAAAAGTGCCACACAAGGATGGAAATTTTATTTGGATCTTGCTGTTATGGTCTGTGCAGTCCTTCATGTCACAGAGGTGATGGGATGTGGGTTAAGTGAGCATAAAAACCTTCTCTGAAGCTGCAGGATGCAAGCAGCATCCTATGGGTATTTACTTCTTTATCACCCTGTCTGAAAACAAAATGCACCTCTACCTGATCAGGGCAACTATTCAGAGTTGTCATTAAATTCTGGGAAACAGAAGAAAATAATTAATAGATTCACAGAATATCTTGCTCTGGATGGGAATTTTGCAGGTTTCCAGTTCTACCCTCTGCTCAAAGCTGATCTAACTTTGAATTTAGCTTGCTCAAGGATTTGCTTCCTTTTGAGTTTTGAATGTCTCCAAAGGCCAAAATTTCATGATCTCTCTGGGACCTTGTCCTAGCGCTTAATCACTTAGAATTTATTTTCTTCTTATAAAGCCAGAAGTTCCCCTGCTGCTACTTATGTCTTCTGCATTTTTCCCTTGCACCATTTGGTTATGAAAATAGCTGGGCTCACTTTCTGTGATGGAAAAAAACACCAAGAGCCCTTTTTAGAAAGCACCAAGAGCCCTTTTTTTATAGAATCACAGGATGGTTTGGGTTAGAAGGAGCCTTAAAGAACATCTAATTCCAACCCCATGCCATGGGCAGGGATGCCACCCACTAGATCAGGACATTTTCTTTAGACTTAAAAACCCCAAACAGTTCACTCCAGCCTCTTCCAGCAGTGGTTTTGGTGGGGATCTCATTAAAAGACAACCTTACCCCCACACAGGGTGAACCAGCCCAATCCTGCTCAGTGGGAGCTCTGAACAGGATCACTGTGCCTGAAGAGGTGAGAAGCAGCACAGGACAAACCTGCTGAGCTGTCAGCTGCGGAGGCAAGTGGGGATGCCACGATTCAGATGCCTGTGTCTGGATCTGGTGAAACAATTCAGCTGTGAAAACTGAAAGGGGTGGAGGCAAATGAGCAGTGAAGGCTGCTCTGGCTGGTTTTTTACAGATTGGGTGAGGAGGACAGCATACTCTCAGCACTGAGGGGAATTTTGGGTCTGCCTTGGTGCTGCTAGGCACTGCAGAGATGGAAACACCACTGCATGGCATCCTCTGGGAAATGAAACTGTTGGTTACAGCATAGAGAGCTGGATAGGATTTTTTTTTTTTATCAAGAACTTTTTGCTATTGAAATTGCTATCGATATTTAGTAAGTATGTGCAGAAACATTCTCAGATTGGCCAAAAAGTTCACTCAGAAAGATTTCTATTGAGTGAGATGTAACTTTAGAACAGAACTAAGCAAAGTTCCTTTCAATGTCAAGGGAAAAAGTCACCTGAAGTCCCCACTTGTAACCAGGTAATATTGCAAGGAGTGTGAGTCTGGGAATATTTTGTGTCAGGTTCACTGAACTGCTATTTCTGCAAGTACAAATCTCTCCTTTTCTTCATGAAACCCTGCAAAAAGCCTCTCTTTTGTCTGCTGCAAAATTAATCCAAATAGTGAAGAATCAATAGTTTTTCTTCTCCGGTTGACTCTGATATTATGCAGTCACAGACTTCCAGCCTGTGTCCACAGGATACAAGAAAAAACTTCTCAGTAACAAATCAACAACATCTTCTTGCTGTTTGCTATTTTATTTCAATTGTTTTATACATTTATTTTACAAAGCATCTTTTTAATAAGTGTTTTATTGCCTTAAAATTGGATAAAGCTGTTCATATAAGGATGGTAGAACTGCTACAGCCCTTTTAGCAAATAAATAAGAGCTTAGAAAACTAGTTTTCTGTGATGGAAACTGCAGCAAATAAAGGCTTTATCAGCCATGAATGAAAGTTTCACAATGACATTTATTTTCCTGAGGTTTATGTCACCTCTAGATCTGTAGAATATTTCAGCTTCTGGAGCTAAAGGCCTGGAATCTTTCCTTATCACTGAAATTCACTTGTTTATGTAAAGAAATAGCAAACAGGCAAGACATGCTGCTATATTTTAGGTCTAGTTGCAGCATTGAACAAATTTCCAGTTCCAAGAATGACATGAAGCACTCCGTTATACTGGGCTTATGTTACTTGATAACTCCTATTGCTCCTTGAGTTTTCTGATTTCTCTGTCAAAAAATGTAGGATTTGATCTTTGGTCATAATTAAGTGTGAACCGTGTAAAGAATTTGGTTTCATTTATAGGTCTTCTGAAATCTGTTTTCCTTTTTAGTGTGAAACAATTAATGAGTTTTAAAAATTCTGAGGTGAACCATGTCTGATATTTCTTGTCTTGATTTGATGATCTGGAGATGCACTGGTGGGCTGGGCTCTACAGTGAAGCAGGAGACCTCTGATAAATGAAGCCTTGCACTGTGAAAGCCCTCTGTGGATAATTTTCCACCACAGCTCCTGTTCATATTTATCACATTGCTATTAAAAATGACCTTTCCACCAGCAAATGCATATTTTCTAGTTCTTACAAAATATGGGGCTTTGGAGTGTATCCTGCATTAGTTTGAATCAAAACTGACAGAGAACTGGGATCATGTCACCATCTCTACATCCACGTGTCCTTTTCCACAAAATATCCCGAAGTGTCGAGGAAGCTGATGATGTTGAAAGCTGCTTAAAGAAAACACTCTTTTTCCTGAAACTGGGTCACATATAAGAGTTCAGCTGCTGCTAATTAATTTTTCTGTTAGTCTGCTGTCACATTTATCTTATCATGCAATGGACCTTCACTGTCTGGACTCTTTCACCCTCCGGTGTAGATTTCAGCCACTTTGTCCCAAGATCAGAAATCTTTTTCCTTTACTATACGTACAGTGAGCTGGCTCATCTACTCTGATGGTATCAGATAAAACTTTACTGCAAAGTCTCCCTCAGAGGTGATCTGCCAAAAAGAGCAAGGCATCATTCAGCCATGAAAGTGATGATTTGGCTTAAGTTGTTTAAAAAAAGAAAATTAAAAAAACACCACCTCATAACTAAAAGCCCATCCAGTCGGCTTTGTTGCAGCTTTTGTGTTGCTCTGGGGTACTTGCTGTAGAAATTCTGTGTTCTTCACTATCTGTCTAGAGGTGGAGGGATGTATAGACCCATGTCACAGACAGAACATTACATTCTCATTTGCATGTAGAATACTCTGAGTTGGAAGGGACTCACAAGGATCATCAAGTCCAACTCTTAAGTTTATCCCATTCAGGGAGAAACCCCATGACCTAACTGGTGTTATCAGTACCATGTTTGGACCAGCTGAGCCAATCTCAGTGGCTGCTGCCTGCCCCACCACAAGTCAAATCTGGCAGCATGATGAGGGACCCAACATGGAAAAGAGTATTTCTGACCATTTTTGGCTTGTACATGAGAACTAGTGTGATATAGACCTTGGTTTCTGCTAGAAAATTGCTGCACCACCTCCTGCCCAGACTGAAAGTCTGGGTTATGATTGTTATAACTGGGTTATGATTGTTGCCTCAAGTTGTGACAGCAGAGGTCTAGGTTAGATATTAGGAAATATTTCTTCACTGAAAGAGTGGTTAGGCTTTGGAGCAACCTTTCCAGGGATATGGTGGAGTCACTATCTCTGGAACTATTCAAAAAACGAGTGAATGGGGCACTTTGTGGTATGGCTTAGTGGCCATGGTGGTATTTGGTCAAAAGCTGGACTTGATGATCTTGGAGACTTTTTCCAGTCTTTATTATTCTATGACTCTTTGACTTCATTTTATTGTTCTGTGACCTCAGTCTATTATTCTGACTTTTTCTGTGTGTGAAGAGTACAGGAGTAACACTCACTGATATTGTCTGCACTGGACCCTCACCAGCTCGACACCTAAAAGCCCTGGTATAGCAGGGAAAGTTCTCACCTGATTTATGGAAAGGCTCTCTCAGATTTACTGCAATGTGTTATAACAATTTCTCTGTACTTCACAGTGCAAAATGAAGATGGGGATGTATTTTGCAGTAAATCTTAGAGGAGCACAGAGAATAGTACAGCCTTTGATTTTTTAGTTACTGCCATGCTGGTAAAGGGCTTTGTTTTTTTGGTTTTTTTTTCAACTGTAATTGTGGTAGAGTTACTGTAGAGAAATTACTCTTTATTTGTTTGAATAACAAAGACTCTGGGTGATGTATTAGATCACCTATTGAGGTCTTTTCCAGCTTATATTTCTAAGCTCCTGTGACTCTTTTGGAATGAGAAAAGCTGAGGACAAAGATTTGTCTCCTAAGAGCTCGCAGTAATTGCGAAACAATTGTCAAATATGACCTTATAAATGAATTTTACAGTTTCGGGACAATGGGCTGCTCAATTCAACAACTTTTTTCTTTCCCTTGGTGCTGTTTTTCACTCTTGAAGAAGTGCTCTCTTGGTGGAGTATACTATCATCTTTCATGAGCACCAATTGGGAGAGAATTAAGTACATAAGAGAAAAAGCCTGATCGTCTTCCCAGGGTGGTGTAAACTTTATGGTTGACTTATATGTGAGTAGAATTTGGCTCCAGGGACAAGCTGCCTCTTGCAGAGAGCAGGAAACTCTTATGTCACTGCTCAGACTTGCAGAGGCTGCACAGAGGGCAGATGTGGGTGCGGGTCCTGGGTGCTGAGCAGAAGGACCCCCACAGCACCAGAGTTGACCTGATAATATGGCAATGTTTCTTTATTGCCTGTCCATTCCTTTCTTTCTCCCTCAGCCATCTCACCAGTTCCAGGCAGTTCTGGGAGCTGCAGCCCCTCACTGTGGAATCCTTGTAAACAAACTGCAGAAAGTGCCAAGGTGGTTCCTTTAGTTTATCAGCCCCATATCTGCTGCAACCAGGTTTAGATTTTTCTGTGATCTCCCTCTAGATGTGAGAAATTTTCAGAATCATTCCTGACTTGCTTCCTGAACATTCCTGACCTGCTTCCTGTGATGTGCTGTCCTAGAGTAAATACCTGGGAGATACTGTCTTGTGCATAAGTTTCCAAAGATCAATTTCCTTTCAACATAACTTTGTCATAGAGAACTTGTAGATTTTTCCACCTGTTTGGCATTCCCTCATGTGTGTTGCTATGAAAGAGTTCTTTTCTTCCAACTACAAAAAGATCATAGGTGTCTTGGGTTCCTCACTTGATTCCTGAAAAGCAGGAGACTGAAAATTAGCCAGAAATTCTCCAGGGAACTAAGGCTTTCAGCCTGAACCTAAATTTTAGGGTAATAGTGAAATGCTTCTGCTGAAAGTAAATATCCCCATTTATTGAGTCACCAGTGTCTTGCATGAGCTGCCTTTGAAGGCTTCTAGAGGGAAATCCTGTCTGACATCCCTTGGCACCAGCTGCTTAGGCAGGTGCAACACCTCACTGGAGATCCTGCAGAAAGATTGGCTTGCTGAGCAACAGAGAGCAATTAATCTTGTAAACAGGTATTTCAGGGTAAGAGAAATTACCCTCTGCTCCTTTATTTTCATCAAGAGCAGCAGGATCTAAATCCTCCATCTAGACAGAAAGACCTTTGATACCCAAGCGTGGTCAGAGGAAACCACATCCCCTGAACCTCAGGCTCATTTACTGAGGGAAACTTGGAGCAAACTTTTATTCACAGGCAAGTCCAAAACCATTCTGTAGTAAGATCAGGTTTAATACTTTCCTACTTTTTCTATCCAGATTTTGTAAGGTTTATCTGAAATGATAAAACCTCTCTGCAGCCATCCCAACTGTTCCTGTGCAAATGAAGACTACTTGAATTACTTTATGTTCCTTTTTGGTCTGAGATTCTGAATCAGATCCCTGATTCACTGCAGAGAGAGTGGTCAGGCATTGACCAGTCTGCTGAACTCCACTAGAATTGCAGAAGTCTCCTGCAGGCATTTTTTTCTGAACTGTTTCAACTCATATGAAAAAATAACTGTCAGTAAGTAAAAAGCTGAATAACGAGGGGATGGCCACATGTCATAGATCTCTTTGAGTGTGAGACACCTATTACCATTTCCTCGGTGCATGTTGATGTTTTCCCTGACTTCGGGCTTGCTCAGGCAAGGTACTGACACTGAGAGAATCGTGTCTGTCACCTCTACTCCCTACAGTTTTGGAAAGTAAAGTACCATCAGTCATGAGGCTATGGAAAAAATAAAATAATTTACTGTGAAATGCTGCTAAGGAAAAACACAAATTAATTTTTTTTTCTCTGTTCTCTCCCTCTTTCTCTCTGACATGCAAAAATTCATTTTCATATTGTCTATAAGGAATATATATTGTGGATCCTCTCACAGTGTATCCTGGGAGCTATGCCTTTCCTCTTTATGTTATATGACAAACTCAATGACTTATTACATGGTTTTATTACACTTTTTTCTTCTTTTCCAGTCAAAACTGAATACTTGCTTTACGCTGAAAAAATCTTGGAGCTCCTTAACTCTCAGTAAAATTTTTGCTGTACAAAGGTGTTTTGGAACAACCTGTAATAGAGTAGGCAATGCGATCTAAAAATGGAATAACAGATCCAATTCTTTTGCAGGCTTCACACTGGTCGAACAATAGATTTGCTTCCCTATATCTTCCTTTTGACTTTCACTCCCTGCAAATCTTCAGGGGACCATTACTGCTGAAATAAAAAAATGAGTTGGAACTTCATTGACGTTTACCTTTAAAAATAGCTTGTGTGATGAAGGAACAAGACTGCATTGTTTTTCAGTCTAAACTTTTATTTGTCATAGTCATCAGCTTCTGTACCTGGAAGAAGGGAAGGCAGGTGTGTTAACCAGATGGACAGATGGAACAAAATGTCACTGAACTGTGCAGGCGTGGAAACAGAAAAACCTAGGACAAATGACATTTTGGATGGAGGGTGATCCAGCCAGTCAATTGTAGGTAAATTATTGTAAAAATTGAAAGAAACATTTAAAAAAAAGTTTCAAGATGCAGGGAATACTGCTGAATTCTTGCAACTGCTGTGCTGGGAAAAGGGGGAACACAGGCAGATCTTAACCTGGAAGCTTAAACTCAAGGAATGTGTTGGAGGGCTCCCTCAGAGGAGTAAGATGCAACTTATCTATTCCCCTCAGCCATCCTGGCTTAACTGGGACATCCCCTGTAGTAACTTTAATCTTTGGGGAACACCCCTCATTTCAGAAGGGCTCTGTCTGTAACTATCAGGGATATAGAATCATGGAACCACAGAGTGGTTTGTGTTGGAAGGGACCTCCAGGCTCCTCTCGTTCCAACCTCCCTGCCATGGACTAGATTATGTTGTTCATATCTCCATTCTCCTTTAAACTCCAGCCTCCCAGGAGCCAGTTATTCCCCTTTTCCATCCTGAACTACAACAACTCATACCTTAATTTTATTCCTGGTTTCTTTTTCTAACACACGATCTGCTTATTTTTCCATTTGTATGTTTGTTTGTCTGTTTGGCTCCATTTTTTTTGCCAGTAAAAAATAAACTTCCTAACTCATGTAATGCACAAAGATTTATTACAAGGAAGTTCCTATTATTACTCCTGCGTGCAAGATTTCATAGTTAAGGGCCTGTTCTGTTACTACTGTTGTATAATGATTACAGAGGGAGCCTGAAAATCACAACTGCAGTGAGATTTTGGCTGGACAGCAGCATGGAATATGGTGTTCTGGTACTCAAACTGTTGTTTCTGAGAGGTCAAATAGACCCTACAATTGCTACTTACTGACCCTACTTGCTTTTCATTAGAATTCTAAAATCTATTTTTTAATAGACACAATCCTTGAAAAACAAAATCACATTAACCATAAAATTAACCTCAAGTCTTTCAATGCCAAACACAAAAATTTGATTCCCCCTCCTCCATAATTAAAATGAAAAGAGATACATAAACTTCAAAGATTTGGTATCGGCCCAAAGAATAAAAGGAAATGTATTGTTTTTTTGATCTTTTTGCAAAGTGACCAGCTGTCCAGCCTAGTGCAATTAAACAGATACAAAAAACAAGCATCCTAAATATTCTCAATTTACTATTCAGACATATGATGGAAGCAGTGACAGGAAGACCAGAAGACACCCATAAGAGCCCACTGTGACTGGGCAGCAATGAGCTATGAATATAAAGGAAGCTCTGCAAAAACTTGAAATTCAGACCAAAGGCAATGGCAAATACAAAAGACAGTGGCTCATCACATATATGTGGATTTCATCTTCATTCAGTCTGATTAATTTGCATTTAAAAAGTATTTTATATTAATATCACTGTTTGGGGGGGGTTGAGTGGTTTTATTTTAGTAGCTGCACTTTTTGATGCAAATTTATCAGCCAAAGGAAAGACTTCCTATATCTGTACAGAGCATTTTCTATACAGAAAAAGAAGGTTTACAACTTAGTAGGGTAAAACTTTGATGTATATGTTATTTTTGTGTACCATCAAACAAACCCCAATTTTTCTTCCTCTTAAGGAAAGTGCAGCAAATGATCCCCTGCAGTTACCACTATTGATATTTTCACTTACTTCTTTCCATTTAATAAACCTTGATTTTTTCAATACAACTGTCATGTTCAAAGACTTTAGTGAAATAAGACCACCTATTTATCTTACAGTCATTTACCTGTAAAACAAGAGATCTATGTTTTTGTGACAGTTTTAGGAGGCTGCAACACAAGGTATTGTAAAACTCCAAGACACCCATCCATACTTGTCCTTTTTCCCAGAGGTTTGCCTCCCCTCAGCAGTGTCCATGTTAATATCAAACTTTATGGGTATCTGCTCTAATTATGGGAGACAGGAGGCAGAAAGGCAGTGGCAGATTTGGTGACAGGGAGAAAGTTGTAATTGGTTTTTCACTTAGAAGGAAAGTCAGTCAATTGCACTTCTAGGGCAAGATTAAAAATCCTCTTTTTCCAGTTCTGACCCAGTCTTCCTCTAGGTCTGCAAGATGATACTCTTGACTGTCATGACTGTTTACATTCATTTATTATAGGCTTCAAATCAGCATTTTTTCCACAATATCAAGAAAATTCACTTTATGTATTTTAGTGGTATGCAGACTTTTACACTGTGGTCAGCTTTCCAGCTGGGCCTTTCCTTACAGTCTGTTCTTCATCTCTTTCACTTGAGCTTAGCATTGATATGAAGTCTGGTCTTCCTCTTTCACCTGTGACAGGGAGTCGGTGATTTCATGGAAGATGAAATCAAAATTTACTTTATCATCTTTGGTTAAAATCACCTTCTACAACCCAAAACCATCCTACAGTCAATTCCACTGCCTACAAAATGGAACGTGCCCAGTTTTTGAGAGTCGAGATCAGTGGTGCTATAGTTGATAATGGGGACCATCCTCTGTGGGCTGAAATAGCTCAGCTCCTTTGGGACAAAGAAGTGTCTGAATGTAGAAAAGACTTTCATGCTTTAATTTATTCTAGTCCAGGTAAAGAGTCCATTTGGGATCATTGTCTGTTTGAACAAGGATTTCCAACATAATTAACATTATAACTAAAAAAAATTAGTTTAAGTAAAGCCACCTGGGGTGAAGAAATAAAAACAGTGGAGGGCTCCAGTAAACTTTTTAGGTCCCTTGCTAAGTGCAAGTATATTTTCAAAATTCTCCTGCCCTTGAAGCACTGATCTACACAGACTCCACTACACTCATTAACACTGATGGATGTCATGCTCCCCAAAGCATATCCTAGCAGGACTGGAGAGAAGAAAACAGGAAGAAGAGACTGAAGAGACTGAAGCACATGTCTAGGTCGAGAGGGAATGGCCTCAGGTTGCAGTGGGGGAAGTTTAGATTGGATATCAGAAACAGTTCCTTCACTGTTGTCGAGCACTGGGACAGGTTGCTCAGGGAAGTGGTAGAGTCACCACCCCTGGGACTATTTAGAAGATGTATAGATGTGGCTCTGAAGGACATTGTTTAGTGGTGGACTTGGCTGTGCTAGCTTAACAGTTGGACATGATGATTCCAAAGGTCTTTTCCAGCCCACATAATTCCATGGTTCTATGACACAGAGAGCTACAGAGGAGCTTTGGTGTAGATCTTGTGATGTGTGTGGTTCCCTGAACAAAACCTGTCCAGCTCCCAGTGAGGAAGGCAGTGGAAAGAGCAGTCTGTCTTGGTACAAAGCAGAGGGAGGGAGCAAGAAATCTACCTTGGCCCTGTAGCTCCTGGAGGTGTCTGTAAGTTTAGCAAATCCTCTAGTTTAGGAATCCAGAGTGCTCTGACATTGCATTAATCTCTCCCAAGGGAGATATTATCCTGAAGAGAAACCAGGAACAGGCAAGCTGTCAGAACCTGGCTGGAATGTCCCCATGGGAAAGGGGGAAGGTGATCCTGCTTAGCCTGCAAGTGTCACAGCCATGGGATTTCCCTGCCCCAAGGTGAGAAAATACAGCAAAACTAAGCACCTTAAGAGGGTTCAGAGGGACTTTAAAGAGATCTGTGCATATTAATATCTAAGGAAAAGCCTTGCTTTCGTAAGTTTGTTAGAATGTGGTTGTCTCTCTCTTCATTCCTCATACATTTTTCTGTTCCAAATAAATCCTCCCACCTCTCTTCAATCTTGCATCCTTATCAGTAGGGAGGGGGGAGATGGCTCCTGGGCTGTAGGTTGTTAGATTTATGTTCTTGTCTTTGATCCTCTGAGCTTGTCACTCCCTGCCAGACAGCGCTATTAGTACTGAATCCCTTCAAAGGCAGCAGCAGCCTCTGCCTGACACACAGGAAACTTTAAGGTCAGGTACTGAAAAACCTGGGAAAAGTATACCAACTTCTCAATGAAAGTGGAGAAATCCTATGTATCCTTGCAGAGGGAAGAGGGAAGATATTTGAGTTACGAGATGGGAGAAATGCTGGATTTGTTTCTGAACTGGCTGGGAAAACATTTACTCTTGTATCACTACCAGCAAACCATTCAGTGTCGGGAGCTGTTGTGGAGCTTTGGGACCAGCTGGCACAGCCAGGCTGTGCCATGCCATTCCCTTCCCTCCAGAGCTTCGTGGGGAAGGTCCTTGCTCTGAACTGATTCCCAAACCATGCTGGGGAACCAACCATTTGGGAAGCCACCGGCTGGTGTGGTCCAAAATCAGAGAGGGGCTTTTTTATCCTTTTACCATAATGGATCCTGAACTCCTGCATCTATGCCCCAGTGTTGTTAATTTTCTGGTATCAACAATGGCAAATTAAGAAGTTCATGCTTCACAGAGGACCTAACCTGAGAGCATTCCAGAGGTGCAGACCAGAAAATCTTTGTTTTCTCTCAAGTTAGAGAGAGACAATATTTAATACTGAGGGCTCAGCACCCCAAAAAAGATCTCTTCATTTAGCAACAATACTGAAAAGAATATAAAATGCAAATCTCACACACCCTACATAGGTCACTGAACTAGCTAAGCCCTTCAGCCCAGGCTCCTCATTCTTTTTGGGGCCACCGGCCCATCATTTCAAGCTGAAAACACAGAATTTGAAGTACTAGAAAATCATGCTAGTCATGGTGTCCCTTTCAGCTCTAAGGCACAGACTAAAAATCTCTTCTCACCACAGTTGTATACATTTGATATATTTAGTGTTGTCGACAGGCAGGAGAAAATGTTGCTTGTGCTTTCATTGTCATTTCAATGTTTTTTTTTATGATTGATGTCAAGGGAATATTTAGATGCTTGGATGTGTGCCATCTATTCCCACTGTTTTCTCTCCACAAAAAAGCCAAAAAACCAAACCAAAACAAACAAATAAATTCCTGGAAACCAAAATATTTGAAATTGATCATACTGCTTAATAATTGATTACCATTTGTGATGAGAAGACAAGGGAAGAAATTGTGAAAATTTTTCTGGAACGCTGGGCTTGGAGAGATGGTAAGTGGTACAAATTGCAGCTGGTTTTCGTGGCAACACTGTAGGTAAATTGCTGGGGTAAAAACTGATTAATGTCTTTATTAATAACGTGGATGATGGGGCAGTGGAGTGTCAGCCAGTTCATGGACAGCATCACACCTTGTCAATCATCTGGGGCTGATATACGGAGAGTATGTTGCTGTGTCAAGGGACACAGGCAGGTTGAGATAAACTGTGACACCAAAGACATGTTAAAAATGTCAGATTTGGAGTTTAAAATTATGACTATACACAGTAAGATGAGAGAGCAAATTTCAGGTTTCCCAGCATGGCAAAGGAATCTCAGGGGTTATAGGAGACGTCCTTCTTGTCGGTAGCACTACTGATTGATCCAACACTTGCAGGCATTGCACATTTTTACCAATAGAGCCACTGTTCTTGGAGGTTGACATAATTTTCATGAAGAAACATGCCATTGTCAGTGTATCATCCTTCACAGTTGCTTGACATCCTCTAAAAAAATAATCAGGTATTTGTGGAGGCATTGATGATTACTGCAATAGTATTTTTCACATGATCAGTGCTAGGGAGTTTCTACCCTGATAATCATACTATGATATTCTCCTAGGTCAAGAGGCAAAACCTATAAAAGTCAATGTATTTTCTTCATCATCTTCATTAGGATTTGAACCAGGCCACTGTCTAAAGCATGGAATGAGAGGATATAGATAACTGTGTGATCCTGTGCATATGGGGGTTAATTGAAATGGATATTTTGCAAATCACATCATCTTTACTGGAATCTATTTGATGGATATTTAAAATTCATAAGTAAGTTAGATGAAAAGTCAGTGCTTCTCATGAATGGCTCATTAATTGGAAAGGTGTCTAAAGTCAGCAATGATCACAGTTAGTCCAGGTGAACTGGGTCTTTCTTTGCATTTTAGCAATTTACTTCTGCCAAAAGCAGAATATTGAATTAATTGGACACAGACTCCTATTGATGGGATTCCCCTCACCTTATTCAGGAATGGCATTCCATCCTTGTTTTTCATGCCTCTGCAACATGTATGTCTGCATCTGAAGAATCCTCTTAGATATTGTTTAGGCAAGATGGAAAGCAATGGGCAATTTTATCTATTTTAGCTGTCTTTGCTAAAGTGACAGTGAAACAAAAGGACTCAGGATGGCCACACTATCCATTGAGTTCAAAGTGAACCTCCATTGAGTTCAGAGCCTGGACAATTGGAACAAATACTGATATTTACTTTGTAGACGACAGCATGTGGGCAAATTAAGACTGCTGTTGGACCGGGGTCACTGTGTGATCAGAAGGAACAGGCACAATCAGTAGGAGATCCCTTCAACATACTCAGGATGTGAGGATCTCATCCCCCAGGAGTCTGCTGCTCTGAGTTACTGGTGAAAGGGGCCACCTCGTTCTTCCTGTTGATGACAGGAGGATAGTCCTGACATTGTGAACACTCCATTTCCCCTCCCTTTGCTCATGGGATATGGTAGCAGTCTATCTAGAAGCTAAAGGATCTCAGCCTATTTATCACACATAAACCTAAAAATGCCCAGTCTTAGGCAGGTGACTTAGGATGCAAATTTTTGCTGTTCAGGCCACTGCAATCTCTTATTTCTTTGTGTCCTTGTGTAGTTAATGGTGTGTCTCCACTTGCCAGAGAAAGAAAGATGGGTTGTGGCTTTTCTCGGTGTGGTGTATCTTTTCACGGTCGGCATTCCTTCCCTCACCTCCTGGCTCCACAGGGGCAATTCCTTCCCTCACCTCTGCTATCCTCTGCTCTAGTGGAGTGAGGATGAATGATAACCATGTTCCCATCAGATGTCTTGGTGTCTTCATGGTGTTCTTGAATCTGCATTGTTCCTGAAATGTCCTATTTTCTGCTGAATCAATAACTGCTGATGCAACATCTGCTAAAACATGTGCTTGAGGGAAGGTGACTTCTGCGGTTCTTTTCTTAAATTCAGGTGGCAAGAGTCCAAAAAGCTGTAGATGCATGTGAAGGACTGTAGTTCTAGCTGGAGTAAGGACTGACTTCATCCTCTGGGCCTAAAAAGCCTTGCTCTGTCACTTAAGAGAGCAGACCAGTATGTGAACACAGCAAAATTAAATCTTTGTTAAACACTGTATCCAGAGATACTTCAGACTTGAGCAGATACTTGCAAATGTTTGGATTGGGCTGTATGATAATTATCCCTTCTATGGCAATTATCATTTCTTGGTGGCATTTCAGTCCCAGGATACTGACTACCACACTAGAACAACAAATATGCAAAATCAGGTACATACTTCTGGGGAAAAAAGTCAGAAGAAGAAGACACTGACTGACCAAGCACTGAAAAAGGGGAAATTTTCTTCACTTTGTGTATTTTAGACGAGGTAGAGCTTTTAGCAAAACTGGCTGCTGCAAAATCAATAACCAGGAAAACATGTCCTGATTTTAAACATTTTCTTTTACGATATAGTTCAATTAAATAAATTATGAAAACACATGTAGGTCTTCCTAGAGGAATGGTTAGATGGAAAGTCAGATCTCTAACCAGGCTGGTACCTGTTTCTGCTATAAGGATTAAATGGTTTTCACCCTGTGTCTCATGTTCGCATCCTTCAAGAGGAAACAGCTTTTGAGCATCTCAGAAAGGAAACCCATTACCTACAAATGAACACAGCAAATGTTTGAGCTCAGCCTCCATCAGGGTGATGCATACATGTACCCCAAGGTAACTCATCAATTACCAGGCAAAAGAACAAGGCTCTAGGGATTTGGTTCTGGCCATATCCATTTGCAAAATTGCTGTGCTTAAGGGGGTGAAGAGGAAGGTGGCAAGGTTCTGCTTGCAGTAGTTGCGTTTAGAATTGGATTTAATTTGATCCAAGAGGTTACTCTTGAAGAAGAAGAAAGCATAATGGCTGCAATACAGTGGCTTGCCATATTAGGTCTGTATTTTCTTCAGGTCCATCTAGTGGTTAACTGTAAATTGGTTTTGAGGCACTTTAGTAAATGGATAAATGAGCTACAAGTTTTAAACTGGAATTGTTGCAGTACAGTTTTGTTAGATCTCAAGGGGTGAGGATGATGCTATTACACTGCAGTGCTATTACACTGTATTTTATGTTCCCTCTGAGACCTAACAAATGATTAGTGGAGCAGAGTGTCTCAGCCACCATTAAATATGATGGCATGTTTTACTGGTGGAATGCAAAAGTAATGCCACTGTTTTTTGCAACGAGTTGATTCATATGCTTTAAACCCAAATAGTGTTCAAGGAAATATACTAACGACAAGCCATTAGCTGATAATTGCTGAACAGTACATTTAGGTTCAATGTCATTTAGTTCAATGGATCAACTTCAATAATAGAGTTAGGGTAATACTAGGGATGTGATGATGTACCTGTTGGGATGAAAGGCCCTGTGAGGTCACACACAGCACTGGGGGGCTCTGCTCACCACCCTGGCTGTCCCTGGCTGGACAGGTGCTGTGTCTCCATTCCAGGGAAGGACACTTGTCCCAGCCTGGGCAGGGTGGTGATGACACAGGGCAATTTCTGGCAGCACCAGCCCAGGTGCTGCACTTTTCAATGGAAGTTGTCTCTTCCTCATTACACATTTCTAGGCTCCTTCTACACTTTTATTCAAGCTGATCCTGGCTGCGTTCTCGGTCTCTTTGCTCTTTGGGTTCTGCATGTGAAGATTAGAAACTGGGAATAGAGGCACCTCTTGGAGGCTGAAGGGTCCCTTGTGCTGCACTAGGCACAGGAGTGGGTCCTTTCCTGGAGGGGCTTAAGTGGAGGGCATGACAATATCAGACGGGATTGATTGCTTCGTGGTGGCAGCTGCTGTGTGAGGGTTTTCCAGCTTTGCAGGGGTAGAGGAGGAGGAGGAATGCATACAGCACATCCATACATCAAGACCTGTTTTCCACTCCAGACCTTCTGTTTGCCTATTTATCTGAAAAATACCAGAAAAATCTGGCATATCTGGAGACCTCTAGAGGCCTCCCAACAACTGCATGCTGTACAAATACTTCAAACTATGAAGTTTCTTGCTCTAAAATGACCTCTTTTTCCAAATGCAGCCTTTATCTTGCCTCACACAGCAGCAAAATGCATCTGTGCCCAAATACCTATTTCTCTGTGAGCCAAACTGCCACCTCTGCTGCAGTTGTGTGGGGCATATCACCAGCATTGCTGGCATGGAAGCTAGAAATACTCCAGATTTATAACAAGTTATCAAAAGTGTTTATAATAAATGGGGGTAATCACATCCAAACAGAGCAATTCATTCCTCTACTAACGCCGTTGAATTACACCTGGGATAAATTTGAGCTATTATTTATTGTGTAAGTGCTAGCAACCCGTCAGAGTAACTGAGATTGTGTCTGGGGATCCAGATGGAAAAGATCTATATCTTTTTTTTGTCCCCTGACTGTTTCTCATATTGTTCACAGATGGATGTCTCTGCTAGAAATTAACAGTGAAGCTGATGACTTTTTTATTGAGTTTAACAAGTCAAACAACTTGTTTTCTCTTCTCAGAAGGTTTATTTCGGCTTATCTTGAGACTGAGAATTAAACCCTGCAGCTGTTCCTAGTATTGATAATCAAAATCACAAAAGAGACAGTTTCAGAGTCATGAAACAGTATCACAAATTCTGATTTTTTTATAGAAGAAAAGATCTAAGGATTTTTAAACTTCTGAATGTTTTGGGTCCAAGGAATACACAATATTTCTTTCTTATTAGATAGCTGCCAAGCATGTGGGAAACACATGAAAAACAGAAGTGATTTGATATTTCCATGCTGTCACCATTCTTGTAGCTGGGGGTTTATAATAAATGTCAAATATAGCAAGAGTTTTAAGAATGTCAGGGTAGATAACACAGCTTGAATAGCAAGAGACTCAAAGGCAGCAGTGCCACCTTTTGTCTTAACAATTCTAAAGAAACAATGTTCTGTTGGGAATCCTGTGTTTTCTGAGGTCAGTACTTCTCATTTTGTGAGGTTATAAGTAGCAGTTTTGTAGTTAATTGCATTCCCTGGTAATTGGGGTCAGAGAACACAGAATGTTTCAGGTTGGAAGGGACCTTAAAGGCCATGTCATTCCAACCCCTCACCGGGGCCAGGGACACCTTCCACTACCCCAGGTTGCTCCAAGACTCATCCAGCCTGGCCTTGAACACTTTCAGGGATGGCACAGGGACTGATCACTACCAACAAACCACACCCTGTTGTAAGCCATCATTGCATTTCTATTTTTCTCTTCAGTCAGCATTAAACTGAAGAATACTCTCAGATGTAATCTCTGCTCAGAGTTTGTCCCTTTCTGTTTGTTTCTTTTTTTTTTTTGCTGTGGAAGAGTTTAGTCATATTTATCTTTCTTTATACTTACAGACTAATCACAGGAAAGAATAGTTTCATTTATCAAAATCATCCACTTATTTCACTTCTTCTCAGAAGAGCTACTGTGCTGTCATCTTTGAACTTGAGCTCAAAAAAACCCAAACATAACCCAAAAAAAAAAAACTGAAACAAACAAACAAACAAAAAAAAAAAACCCAAAAAACCACATAAGAAGAAGGGGAGCTCAAAATAGTCCTATGACAGACTGAATGTACCACCACCACACATAAGTGTCTTCCTTTCAGATAGGTTTTCAATGGGGTTATTTAAATAGAAGTTTTTAAAAAACCTCTATTTAAAACCTCTATTTAAACCTCTGAGAATGTTTGGAAAAAAAATGGGAGGAAGGCTGGGCAAGGGTCTGTTTGTGTCTGTCTCTGTGGAGAGCAAAAGAAGGTAAGGAGATGTGAAGCTTTTTGAAAAGAGGAAGAGTTAAAGGAGAACATGTTTACCTTTATCTACGCAAGCTTCTGAGGAGCCATGCATGACATCCCATTGATTGGAGACCCAAAAACCGGATATTAAGGATATTAAGGATATTCAGGCAGCAATTTAATATTTTCTAAAATCCTTCTGATTCAGCTGTTTCTTTGCACCTGGCACTGAATCACAGGATTTCTTGTGATAGTTTTGGAGTCACACCCCGTCCTAACGGAGATCCTGAGAAGTAACAGATGACTTGCCAGAGGGAGGGGACATTTTAGGATACCAGGGAAGTGGTAAACACATAAATAACCTTTCCCACCTCTTGTGACATATCTGTGTGCCCTGCCTCAGGGAGAAGAGAGAGGCAGGGAACAGTAAATCATTCTGCCCTCACTCCTCCCAGAGGAGAAACACCTTAGTGTCTCTTTCTGATGGGCTTGATGGGAACATTTTCTTCACTTCCATAGCATAAATGATCCTGCCAGAAGCGTGGGAGATGGCACTTGTGAGGAAATAATTTCCAGTGCTACTGAAATCTACCAGCATCACTTCTGAGTGTAGCCTGTCCCCTCACCTGATCTCAGGTGCCTGTAGCACCATTGCCTGTCTATTTTAGAATGCCTCCATTGAGGCAGCAAATCCCAGCCTTCCTTGCTGGGCCTGGCTTGCAACACACCACAGAAGTCACTCCTCGTGGCAGAGGTGACAATCCTGTGTCACAAGGGGTGCCACAGCTGCCACTTGCTGCTGGTGTGTGTAACCAGCCTACAAAACATGTGCTGCTCATGTCTGCTGTGTGCTCTGATATCTTACACCCGTGGCTCAATGAGTGCCTCCTTAACTGCAGAAATGATGGCTGTGAAACACTGCAGGGAGAGACTTCAGTGTCTGGCTAGATTAATATCAGCTCAGAATGCTTTGGGAAGGAGAAAAAAATAATAGTAGAAAAAGGGTGACTTTTGTTGCGTGGCTATCACTGTGGCATTGGGAGATTGCATGGAACTGCTGTTGAAGGTCACTAATGTCCAGGGACATGGTGAAATGACTATTTAGTAATAAAAGCATAGGAATTCCTGGGGTAATTTTCATTGCTCTGTATAAAGCAAGGCTGCATCTCAGCCTTGAATCCTACTTTTTTATTCTATGTCATAAAAGAGATATAATAGACAGAGAAATTATTCAAGGAAGGATGATTGAAAAGGCCTAGAGAAAGGGAATGCTTTCTTTTGGGGTCAGACCACTGTGGTACCTTTAGCCTGGCCACACAGAAAATGCTAAATAAAAAAAAAATAAATAAAAGCTTGTGTACAGAGAGCAACTGGATTGAATGATCTTACTAATGTTATCCAGATGGTCAAACCTGGGACCTTATCAATCTACTAAAGTTTTAATGTGGCTAATGGCAAATTGCTATTTATAATTGCATTATTCCTTCCAAAAAAACACTCAACAAACTTAAACCCAAATCATCCTACCACAGGTGATGCTGTCCTCAGATGTAATGGTCACTGTGCAGTGAGTTCCTGATTTATTCCCTTCTACAGCTGCTCTGCAGCTTGTGCAGACCAAGGACCAAGGTGCAAGACTTTGTTTTGTTTTGTTTTTGTTTTTTTTTGCTAGGGCTCTTTGCTTAACTGTAACCCTTTTCACTTCAGAGAGATGGACAGCACTGTCTTTCCAAAAGTGGACTGATAACATTTTGGTTTCTCTTTGAGACTTCTAACTCTGGCTTATAGAAGTTGCCACATCTGCTTTGATATCTGTGGTAAGGTGCTGATTTGTATTGCATGATATCTTGGGATTTTTTTGTTCAACAGCTCTTTTAAATTTTCTCTCCCTGAAGACCTGTTTTACTTTTTTGCTATTAGTATATCTAGGAAGGGAAGAGCCTTTCTGAAGAATTTCCTTCCCTGGAAAATTTACACAGAAGCCATTGAGCTATAAAGTTGAAGTTCAAAAAGTGCAGTCTCACCTGGCTGCTATCTCAGGCTTTCCTTTTTTTTTCTGCCTCTATTAATGTTTGAGCTTAGCACCCTAGACTTGTATATTTTTCATCCTTGACTTTAGTCATTAACCAGTACCTATCTCCATGTCCCTCTAACTGGGTTTTAAACAGGTTGGTCCCAAATCTCTTCTGTGCCCCTGTAAAACATGGTTACACATAGACTGCTGACAAAAAAAATTGAGCCAGATCTGCTGCAGGCTTCTATTCAAATAAGAAAAATAGGATTTTGTGTACTATATCATCTGTACCACAAACAAAATTCTCCCCCCATCCATCCCCTAATATGACTCCAGAGACATAAAAAATTGCATGGCAGAAACAGTGAGAAAGAAGAAGAAGGAAATTAATGAACAGAGGCAAGGAAAAAAATGAGGTCTTCTGAGCTCAGATAGTTAATGAGATGGAGAGGTGATGCATTGATGAGACACATGCAATATGCTGGAAGGAAAAGGAGATACAAAAAAAAGAACATCTTATTACAAAACCTGCCTATTCTGTAACAGATGAAAGAGTGAGTATTGCATTGTACTCACTATCAATAACACTGCTTAAATTGGTTGCTTTGTGGTGCTTATGATATAGAGATGATAGAAATCTATAGTGTTTCAGTATTATCTTAGGCAATACAGCAACTAAATAAATGTGAACAGTAGAGCTCAATTGCATCTTCTTACAAGTATCCTCTAACTCCAGATCCTCAGGAGTGTTAAACAAGGAGCTGTGCTGATTTAGTGACCCAGATAGCCCACCTCAGTGTGTGAGTTCAGAAGGAAACCTCTCTTCCCTGATTACATTTTAAAAGTCTAGAGGAAAGGACTTTGATGTTGTTTGTAGCAGAGTCCATCACGGCCAGTTACCAGCAGCGTGGTTCTCTAGCTACAGAAGGTTACATTGCTCTCTACCAGCCCAGGACACCACTGCAGCACAGAGTAGGACTTTGGTTTGTGTTTCAGCTTGAGGATTTATGTGTGGTGATGGATTAAAAAATTGCAGTGGTAAACTCTGTCTCTGTCCATTACCTGCAACATATGATAATTATATCAAATGAGTTTGCCAGTAAAAGTTAATGACCAAAACTGTCTGTACAGGTTTCACTTTCTTGCTTGGGATTTATGCTGTGATACCTTCAACTGAAAAAACAGGGCTTTTTTTGGTAAGGTATCAATAAGTATTTGTAAAACCCAAGCAAAAAGGCAGCAAAGTGATTCCACAATTTCTGGAAATATGCTGATGTAAGGCTTTATATTTATGTGCTAATTTATTAGCAACAGTTATTATATGTTGGATTTACTTCATTCTAGAACCTAAATGTAACCCACAGGCTACTCTACAGCCCTCAGAAGATAAAAATATCCCTGCAAATTCTAAGTATCTTCACCTTGCAGTGTCATGTTGGAGGACCAGTCTGTCATTTACTCAGAATATCCAGGTCACAGGGTGATGCATTTCCCAGATATCAATCCTACAGGGACTCCAGTGGGACCAGTATGAGTGTAAGGAATCCACCATCTGCACTAAAGAGAATGACAAGGACTCTTATTTTAATGCTCTGGTAAATATGGATCACTGGAAGGAATATTTTCATCAGTAACACCATGACTGATTTTACATGTTCATGATCTTCAAGATGTGGAGACTATAAATACTTAGTCACCCAAAACTTTGGATAATACAGCTCTAGAATTGGAGAATTTGTGCTGAACTCTGTTCTAAAGGTACTTCAGGAGGGTGAGTGGAGTCTGTGTTAAAGTGCAAAATGTTTTTGTTTCCAGCCTCTTTAAGGGGACTCAGATGAAATCCTTTCCTTTGCTGGGCACTAAATATGAACCAAAGATGGTTCTGACAATGCTCTTGCTCAAGAGGAGAGCAACAGAACAATCCGTAGATGCACGGGTTTCAGCATTTCAAACCTTATTCCTAACCATGGTTTATAACGGCTGAAGGACAGAAATATCAATGCTTCACTGATTTGTAAGCAGTGACCCAGAGAAGATGCCTGAGTTATCCAAAACTCTACTGCATCCAGCACCTTCAACTTTCCAGCAGATGGTCACAAGTGGAAATGTGGACCTGAATTTACCCTGAGGCAAAAACTTCAAAGCCTTGCTGGACTGGAAGTTTTATTTTTTTCCCTTGAGTTTGCAAGGAAAACATAGTTTGATGAGCGACTTTTTCCCTCTTACAGAAATTCAAAAGGGCATATAACTCCTCTTCACCTGCACTGTTTATTTCTTATTTAGAGATTTCTTTTCAATGTTATGCAAGGTTTTGACCTTTTTTGCCCTGAAAAATCACCAGGCTGATAACAAAAATTCAAAGCTATCAAATGCACTTCCTCCTCAAGGAGAGATAAAGAACATGAAAATACCATTGTCAAAGAAGACTTTTATTTGCCAACAACTTGGAAAGGGCTTTCAATAATGAAAACACCACCACCTCCTTATGTCTTTTCAGATGATTTATTTCCTTTGTCCTTTAACGTCTAACAGTGATCACGATTCAAATTGAAAAATCATCTATCATCACTCACTTTGTATTTGGTTGTTAAAGGACAAAGAAAATACATATGGTAGGAAAAAAAGACAGAGTGGAGTCTCCATTGGCTTTTCAGTTGCCAGCACATTCATTTGGTACCTTTTGGAAGGTCAAACAAATAAAAAAAAAATGTTTATGAATTTCAGTGGGGCTGGAAGATCATTTAGATAGTTAGCTCAAAGAAGTTCTGAAGACTGCCCCTACATTTCACCTGCAAGTTGATGAATGATATTAAAGTCTTAGGGAATCCAGTTAGGATATGAAAGTGCTATTTCAAATCTGCTTCAGGAATTAAAATGTGAACACCTGCCCACACCTGATGAAGGTGAAGGGGTCATTTTGAGGAAGGGATGAAGTTGAAGGCCCCTCAAGACTTAGTTCAGAGGATATTCCAGCCAAACCAGAATTGGAGGCATTGTATTTTGGAATGGGTGTGTACAAGCTGCACAAGTCACTTTATAAGTGACTCTTATAAAGGAAAGACTCACACTTTGGGAGAAAGTTTGCAGAAACCCAGTGTTTTTCCACGAACTTGTATCATCTTTACTCACACACGGTTCCCCTCAGCTTATACCACCGTGGCAGCAGTGTAAAACAAAAGCTTGGATCTAGAAGTTGTACACTTCATGGGCTCAGATTCTCCTGCCATTCTGGCCATCACAGAACTTACCTATGCCACAGTTTGCCCTTTTCCAGAAGCCCAGAGACTTTCTTAGGGGTGTGGTTTAGTGGTGGACTTGGCAGTGCTGGGTTAGTGTTGGACTTGAAGATCTTAGAGGTCTGTTTCAACCTAAATGTTTCTCTGGCTCCATTATTTGTAGAGAAAGGGTAATACCTCCCTGCAGAGAGTGTTTCTATTTTTAGGGAGGCTGTGTATTTGCCTTGCATGCTGCTGCAGTCACATGCTTGGACATCCTCTGCTCTGGCCCATCTGGCAGCTGCACATGGAAGCAAAGCTCACATGCCAAGCCCTGCTTTTTATATCCTCATTAGCAAGGGAAACCTTTTGGTCCAACATATCTGACACAGAGGCGAACATGGGAAATAGCCATTGTTCGAAAATATGGCATATAAATATATGATGAGGTAGTTTCTCACAATGTTAGAGCATATAGAAACGGAAAGGACAATGGGAGATTGAAATCTGCTTGTTTCATAATGGCAGGCAAACTGGGTTATGGACAGCTGGGTCTAAGGATTGATGCCATGAAACACAAGTTGCAAAGGTTCAGGAGATTGATAGCAAACCAATGGCTAAAAGACCATTGCACCAATGGCTTTTTGTGTACTCAGTCTGAGAGCAAAAAAGTGCAACCTCACATGAAGGCTCTGGAAATGTCATGGCTCTACAGCAAAGGGACTTGCTAATGTGGGTACCGCATATCAGAGGACTTGCCAGTGGGAAATACCTGTATGATGCATGTCCTTTGCTACAAAGCAAGGGAAAACTTTCAATTTTGTTCTATTTCCCTTTGCTGAATAGATCTCACCTGCAGAGTTAAACTTAACGCAACTGATTGTGTGTATTGACACATCAGCAGGTAAGACAGCTTTGCTAGTATATTTGATTGCATACATCACCGTGTTTCCATAATTTACAACTATTCTCTGGCCTTGCTCTGCATGGAAGCAAGAATTCCTCATGTCCCATTTCTCACAGCTGTCTGTCCCACATTTGTACTGAAGGCATATATTTGTCTCCCTTTACCACCTGGATCGTGACAGTCTTTACTTTGAGTGGTTTGGACTCAAGCAACAGTGATTTAAATGTGTTAAACTCAAGCTCAAGATTTCCTCCCTGATGACTGATTACTCACCCTAGCATATGGTGCCATGGGAGCACTGATGTAGGAACTAAATGTCCCTTCTGGAATTATTAGTGCAAGGATTGGGAAGGACCCACCCAGCATCCTTTTGTGTGACATCTGAGTGATTTAAATATTCTGGCTTCTTGCAGAAAATGCTACTAGTGGAAACACTAAAAGGCAAAATATGTCCAGAAAATTAAGATTTCAATTTAGCCTGTGTATTCTGATTTACACATCTATATTTTTTTTCCTCTATATTACATTGTTGTTTGGGCTTATCCTTTGGACAACAAAGTTTGGCCCTTTGTTATTCAGCAATTAAAATTAGCTATCATGTTATCCTCCTGTTCTCTTGATTGATTCTCATTCTACTAGTTCTCCAAATAAGTTTACTTTTTTACAATTAGAGTTTCCCAAATCAGATATTTTGCAGATCCCAGAGTCATTTCATTGTCTATACAAATGCCTTCAAATACGTAATTTCTATTACAGGCAAATAGGAGAGTACTTATATTTTGACTTTTAAAATACCATGCCAAAAGTAGATATTGACAGGAAAATTGTGCATAAAAGTTGATTCTTGATGATTTTTTTTACAAGGAGTAGCTGTATCCTGAGGATTGTTTTCAAAGATCTTTTCACAAAACCCTTGGATTTTAATAAGGAAACAAATTGAGTAGTCAGGCACTGAGGAAATGAAAGGTGAACTTGTAAGAATGTTTTGGTCAATACTTGGCAGTGCATTCATTAATTATAACTGTTATTATTGCTTCTAAAAGCACTTTCTAAGACTTATTCCAAATAAAGTTTGAAATACTAATAATTTATTTCTCTAATATTTTTCTTGCCCTGCAGCCACACAGTACCCAATTGTAGACATTATTACACCTACCCTATTCCTCTAACAGAGGAATTAGTCACACAGGGGCCTTTTTTATTAATGAAAACAATTTTGTGTGAACCTCTGCGTGAGGGGAAAGCTCATAAGAGAAGGGTTAAAGGTGAAGGAAATCAGAAAGGTGAGAAGATGGGTCTGCAGTGAAGCTACATGAGCTGATCTTGAGCAGGAGATGTGCTGGAGGCATCAGCTTTGGGCTTCTAACTTGGAGAACTTGGAATCATGTTCCTTCACTGAAAGTGTCCAAGACCAGGTTGGATGGGGCTCTGAGGCACCTGCTCTGGGGAAAAGTGCTCCTGCCCATGGCAGAGGGGTTGGAATAAGATGAGTTTTGAGGTCACTTCCAACACAAACTTTTCTATCATTCTTTAATTCGTCTCTCAGGACCATTCCTCTGCCTTATCTGCAGGGAGAATGCAGAAGCTGGGATATGGTTCCATACAGGAAAATATATTCAAGAGGAGGTGAGACATTAGTGGGTCTCACTGAAAGGAGGCTCTTAGTCTTGTGCCTGCCCTACAAATTGTACAAGAGGGCATGGAAATAGTGCTATCATGCCCAACTCAGTTCTGGGAGAGGGGAAATTCCTGTCTGGTTCCATTCCTTAGTAAGTCTCATCTCTGTGGTTCTCTTAAGGGGTTTCCAAGCACTGTTGACATGAATCCCTAGACACATATGAGTTATCTCTATCCCACCTAAGGTGTTGGTGTAGACTTGCCATAGGCAGAGGGAGCTTAGCTCCAGCCATGGTCTTGAGGAAATGAAACATCTTCAGCGTAAAAGACTCTTTTATCTCAAAACGTAATAAATTCTTTCTGTCCTTTAGCTCTGTCTTGACTCTGCTTGCAGTTACCACAAGAAGTTACCACAAGTTATGAGACTATGGAATATGAGGGGAAGGAGCACACCTGGTCAGCAGATTGAGCAGCTCTGTTCTTGCTGTAGTGATGGAACACAGATCTGGTTCCACCCTTCAGAGAGCACAAGTTATGGGAACAGTGCCTTTGTACAAGGCATAGAGGCCCTGCAGGGGAATGAAGCAGGATTTGCAATGTGTGCTGGACAGAGCTAGAGCAACAATCTGACAAATCCAAAAGGATGGAGGGGGAAATTGCTGATGCATATTTTTATTCTTTATCATTCAATATGCAACTCCTTTTCAGAGCTTGTGGGGGGATGCATTCCTTTCCAAAGAAGTGTTTTCTCTGCCCAGATGGCTGGGGGTTTGTAAAATACTTTGGGCAGGCATGGGAGCATTATCCTGTGCTGATGCCAAGGCCAAAGGCTTCTGTTCTTGCTTTGGGAAGAGCATTAGAGAACTCCCTGCAGCATCTGCTCACAAATGCCAGGAAGAAAAGTCCAGAAATGAAAAAGTCTATCTCAAAATGGTACTTGATTGACTCTTTGGAAGATGGCAATGCTACAGATTGCCCAAGTCAAGAATGCTGATGCATTTTCCATTGCCAGCTGGGAAAATAATCTCAGTTTAATTCAGCTGAATGAAAGAAACTTCTGTTTGACTCTGGTGGTATCAGGTTGTCATGCAAAATGTTGAGGGGGTGACTATGTCAGGAGGTTGTATGTTGCAGAAAAGCAGGTTTGTGCTGCACTGAGGTTCCACTGGTCTGTGTCACATCTTGCCCATGGGTTTGTGCCAGAGTGGTGAAATACAGAGCAGTGATGAGAAGGTTTCAGGTTGCACAGTCCTGTAACATACCATCGCTTCAGATGGTCAAAAGACACTTGGAAATGTCATTTCTCAGGAAATTTCCATTTCCCACCCCAAAATAAAGTTTAAAAAAGTCCTGAAAGTAAGGCTTCCAGGCAGAATGTTCTATGGTGCATTAGGAGAGGAAGGATGTGAGAAGGAAATTGGTGTTTGATCCCTTCTGCATTGTCTTCTGAACTCTAGTTGTTTGAGGTTTGGAGCAGCTGGCTGGTGCCATGCTGGGTTAGCCAAGAGAACTTCCAGACTCTGCAATTTTCAGCATTCCTGATAGCCTCATGTGTATGTTTAAGGAGATGATATAAATTTCTTTTATGAGTCAAACAGATGTCCTGTCATCTTGAGTGGACCTGCTCCATGGACATCAAGATTTACTGATGACCACCTGGCATTTCCTTTGCTAATTTCATAGGACCTGAGAATCAGAGAATCACTTAGGTTGAAAATGACCTTTAATATCTTTGAGTCCAACTGTTAACCTAGCACTGCCATTCCACCACTAAACCATGTCCCCAAGTGCCGCATCTCCATATCCTCTAAATCCCTTCAAGTGTGGTGAGTCCACCACTTCCCTGGGCAGTTCCATTGCTTGACAATCCCTTTCTGTAAAGAAATTTTTTCGGATATCCAATCTAACTTCTCCTGGTGCAACCTGAGGCCATTACCTCTTGTCCTATAAATTTTTATCTGGGAGAAAAGGCTGATCTCCCCGTGGCTGCCCCCTCCTGTCAGGGAGTTGTGCAGAGCCACAAGGTCCCCCCTGAGCCTCCTTTTCTCCAGGCTGAGCCCCTCCAGCTCCCTCAGCTGCTCCTTATCAGACTTGTGCTCCTGACCCTTCTCCAGCTCCATTTCCCTCTCTGGACATGCTCCAGCCCCTCAATGCTTTTCTTGTCATGAGAGGCACAAAACTGAGACCAGGATTTGAGGTGTAGCCTCACCAGTGCTGAGACAATGTGAGTGATCCCTTCTTCAGTCTGGCTGCATTTAACTACACCTAATTATTTCCTTAGGGAACACGTGCCTGTTCCCCTAGTTTACAGGTGAGGATGTCACCTATTCCATCTCTATAGAATGCATTCATGGGATGAATGGAACAAAGGGAAATCATGGGTTTTTTTAGATCTTTCCTGACATTTGTCTTCCCTTTTAAATATTTCAGTGAAGTTCTGAGGTATAAAAGAGGAGTTTCAGCTGAATCAAAATAGGTCACTCTATTTTTGCTTAGTGTATAAAAAATGAAAAAGGGTTCCAACAAGGAAAAAAGATACGTTTTTATTCTAAAAATGATGAAACTGGACATTCAAATATCGTAAGAACTGTCCTGCTTGACTGTTTAGCCCCTTGAATCTCTCTTTGATGTGATTTCATCAAGTATCCTGTCTGTTGAACAGGATTTTCTGTCTCTGGACCTTTTTCTGTCTGAGGAGTAGGAACATCATTGCAATGCTGTACAGAATTCTTTTTTTTCAAGCTGTTCAACCTCATCCCACCTCTGCTGCAATGGCCAGCACTAAACTTCCTCAATAAGACCAGAGATTAATCAGTGTGTGTGTCTTGGTTCCTGCACACATGCAGGCAGACAGACTGCTAGCCGTGCATTACCAAACTTCCACAGGCTCCTTTGGCTTCCTTCCCACCGATTTCAACTGGGGAAGGAGAGCAAGATTCAGCCATCTGAGTTGTTTGGCTTATTAACTCCACTGACAACAGAATGGCTGCGTTTCCTCAAGCCTTTAAATCTCAGCAGCCGCAGCTCTTCCAGCCAAATTAGCAGTAGCAGGAGGCGAGGGGGTGGCAATTCTGACGGAAGATGCCGTGCTGCTTTTCCCCTTTGGGAGCAGAGCAGAACGTCATGCATTTATATGTCTTCAAATGAGCAGGGGCACGTATCCTTCATGAGCAAATTATCCTTGATGGTATCCAGTGGGCAGCTGGGCTGGAATTAATAGATTATGCTCGTACCAACAGTTGTTCAGGGAAAATTGCATTATTTGGAGCGATGGAAATGAAGAAGAGTTGGCAAAACACTAAGATTTTAAATTATTTTAAACAGGCATTTAATATGTCTGGACTGTTGGATGTGGTTTAGGAAGCTGAAGAGAACACCTCAGGTTGTGCTTATTTCTCTTGATGTCAACAGCTTGATCTGTGCTTTCTACTTCTCATGGACTGGTTACTGCTGGGTGTGAAGTGCCTTGAATAACTTTACCATAATCAACAAAAAATTATAAGGCAGTTAGAATCCCTGAGTGCCCCTTCCACACATTGTGGTTAAATATTAGGGATGGGCTAATATACACAAAGCTGATGTTGTCTCTAGTGTATTCAGGGAGGTAAAGAGCGGAAAATTGTGAAAAGAGTCTCCCTGCTCATCTGACTTGCTTCACTGCATGTATGTGGAAACACTCTGAGCAAAGAGATCTGAAAAAGGTTGTTTTTTATGCTAGGAATCTCTAGATAAACAACACAAAGGCTTAGCATAATGACTGAAATATTGCAAAATAAGAATAAACCTTAGCAAGGCAGTCAGCTAAAGGTTAGTTGAGCCCCCAGGGAAGTGAAAAACTGGACTGGGTAGGTCCACCAGTGGATATTTGCCTAACCTGGGCTGTGAGAAGACTAGAGCCAAGCTCCTCTGCTGCAGACTGCCTCTGTGACTGTGAACTATTTCCTTTGTATCTCTCACCACTCAGACTCCTCCTTTAACACCTGTAAACTGATTTACATACCTAACACGATGTTTGAAGTATTTGTATTTAGTGTTTTTCTTACAACTAAAGTCAAAGGAGTAAGAGAGATTACTTTGGTGGGCTTGGCTGTATCTTCAGTAGCTAATTAAATGGTGAGAGAAGAGATTTGAGTAGCTGAAGCCAACTGGCACAGAATGACCCGCATCTATACTATTAAACTATCTTAACCTTCACATCAGGGTGACTGCATCCAAAGTGCCGATTAGGAATAGTTCCTGCCTTGTGTTAATTTCTGAACCACGTCCAGAAGTTGCCTGGGGAAACTGCTTTTGGCCAGGGGCCATTCTAACAATATAACAGCATATAGACAACTTGGATTTACCACCCAAGTGTTAAGCACAGCTTAATTTTCTGGTGTGAGATTAGCACTTAGGATGCTAATAGCACCCTTAAACACACTTGGTGATTTTGCAAATGCAAAATATCCCTCTCCATTGAAAAATAGAAGTTTGGAGCATGCACTCTGGGTTATTTATAAACAAAATTCTACCTTTTACCTGCAAAATTCATTGAAATAGTGACAGCAGCTTGGTTTCTGACCCTTCCTATAAGGGTTTGCTCCCAGCTATTTAGAAAACCTCTCCAGCCCTACAACATGACATGTCACGAAGATCAAACTCTGTTCCCTAGTTTATCTCTTAGAGAACTGTGGAGAGGTTCAGGGCTCTCAATAGAGCAGTCTTAATCAACAGCTGCTTCGTTTGTGACTCTTGACTTCTGTCTTTCTATGATGAAGAACACTAAAATATTCATTATCTAGGCGCAAATATTTGAGGGTGATTACATGTGGATATGGTGTTGCCTGCAAATTCTTAGCTGAGGAGAACTGGGGAGCTGTTCAAAATTTTGTGTGTCAGAATCAAAACTGTAGTTTGGAAAGATCGAGACAGTATTTCCCACAAGTAATGGAATGCAAAGAAACTGAGGACTGCAGTGAAAGGAAGCCAATAGTTTATTTACAAGTCCAGTTTTCAGAAGTAATGATTTCTAAAAAGTTCAAGAAAAATAGAGTAGTTACTAAAACAGCAAACTTGAAAGAATTTATGCTGCTTAGGTAGTCAGCAGTTTCCTCCTTGACTGGGAAGTCCAACCCAAGGGATGTGTTGAACTCCTGTCCATTTACTTACTGGGAAAATATTTAAAGATCTTTCCTAAATTATGTCAAACAAAGAAAACTATAAAGCCATATCAATGCAACGAGTAAGATATCCTGTACAAACTAGCAGTATTTTTCACACCTAATGCTAGGGAATTATATTTCTTTATTAACATCATTCACTCTCTGGACACAGAGGCCTGGGAAACCTCTTGTTCACACAGCAGGAGTGGGGGCTGATCTTGAGCCATATCCCTGCCGTGCTTCTAGGCTCAGTGGCGACTGGGAGGATAAGTCTATCACAGGAGACAGAGTAGCTGAGGCTGGTTTGTTCATCCTGATAAAACTACATCCAGGAGGACAGAGATCACTGGAAAATCGGGTGAGGAGAAGCAAGCAGGGGTGTGTAACCACCAAGGAAATAAAACCTAGAAGCTAACACACAGCATAAACATAAGAAAAGCCTGTGAACAGGCCATTTAGCCGAGAAAGAAAGAAAAAGATGGAAACATCTGTAAAGGTGCAGTGTACAACACAGCTTTGTAAGAAGAAGTAGAAATGTGTCCAGTGGCAGACACTGCACCAATGTTCACCCACCAGCTCTGGGGTCAGCTTGCAGGGAGGAGGCAGCAGAGGACACTGGCAGGTGTGTCTGAGTGCCACAGCAGGGGCACACGTGCTGTGCTCCTTGGCCTGTGCTTCTGAAGGGACTGGTGGCCAAGAGGGAAGGCTGGTGCAGAACTCTTCTAGCAAGGCAGCAGTGGAGGAGATTGATTTCCAGCAGTTTGGCCTGGCAATTCTAAATTAGCTATTACAGACGCAGCCTCAAAGTCTGATTTTTGTGCTCCCTATGAATTTTGAGGATGGAGCCAAACATATCTCTTTTCACAGGGATGCTAAAATATACAAAAGAATAACCCCATATTTCACATATTTTGTCGCAGCTCACAGGGCAGTAATTGAAAAGCAAGAGAAAACAACAACAGCTCTTCATGCTGCAGGAGTTACATCTGTTATTTGACTAATTAGTGACACATAATAACCCGTAAGAGCCTTGGCAATACAAAAGCTGCTTTAATTCTGGCCAGCTCCACAGAAAACTCCCAACCTCACATTCAATTTGTAACTGCAGAGGTATGTGCAGCAGTCAGTGTTGGGAAGCAATGCATCAATGTAATGATGCTTTTTGAGGAAGAGGAGGAATAAAATAGCTGTGGATGGAAAGGCAGACATGTGTTGCATATCTTGGAACCAGGAGGAGGAAGATCAATCCCTTTGTGCTTCACATGACCCATGGCCAGTCCTATATTAATCCAGTGGAGTGGGCAGATGCTCAGGGGAGAGCCCAGAGTGCAGAGGAGGTGAGAGGGCTCTGTTATCTGCGACATCATAGAACTGGAAAGACTCAGGATCTCTGATCTTTCTGTCCTTGTTTGTTTTGGTTGAGCTTTGCTTTTAGGTAAAATGTATTTACTCAGCACTTTTCATTTAGATAGTTACTGATCTTATCTGGTGCTAAGGAAGAAAACCATGGTCACAGCAGAAACTGGCAGTTGTGAGTTAATATTTTCTTTTACATGTATCGATTACAATGTCAAAGATTCAAAATCAATTCACTTAAATGTCGCTCTAGAAAAAAAATCTGTCAGTGTAATGGAATATTGCCAAACCAGAGGAATAAAACAAGCCTGCCTCTCCCATCCCTGAATGCATGGATGCATATGGTACCAACAAGGCAACAAAGTCTTGATATCAACAACAAAAATATGGATGAAAAATTGATAAGAAATATATCCTATCTCTGCAATATTTATATTGAAGCATATGATGAATTCAGGAATGATCTAAAATTCTTATTGCAAAACTTTCTGACTGATTTCACTACTTCTCCAACTCTTTTCTTGCATCCTCTTTTCCCTGTTGCAGGTCTATAAGCTTGCTGTCCTGTTGTCCCAGCAGCGTGCACATTTCCTTCCTTCCATGGGATACAGACTTACCATATTTCTGCAGGGATTTAGTGCAAAATCCTCCTCCTCATTGCTCCAGAGAGTGCTAACCTAACATTTGCATTTCCTGAAGCTGCAGATTTGTTCTGGCCCCTGCTGTGAAGGGTAGCTCAGAGCCTGCAGGCCTGCCCCTGCTTTTCATTTCGTTCCCCTCCTTGTAGTTTGTAACCAAATAGGTAAATCTATCAAAGTACCAGAACCAGAGCAAGGCAATTTGCTTTTCACTTAAATTACATGAATCAGTATAATTTTGCTTTTAGGCTGTTCACACAATGGATTATTAATGCCTTGGGTATCCAACGGTCTATTCCATCCCCATGGAATCAATCCATATACCTATTCCAGACATCATCTTCCTACCTTTAATCATCAGAGATGGTGCTGAGGCAAAGGTCAGAAGAGCTGCTTAACAAACAGATTTCAACTGTCCCAAGTCTGGATTTTGTGTAGGTTGGATGTGATGTGTTGTTCAGCCTGGTCCTCGTTTTCCTTTGCCTGGTTTCACTCATTCCTAATTGACCCATGGGTATGAATTAATCTGTGGGCTTTTTACAGGGTGGCTGTACCTTCTGCATCTTTTCTCGTTGAGCATAAAGCACAATCCCTCACCCTAAAACATAACAGTGTTCTGAAATTATAATTCCCAATGTAGGAGGGAAGAAATCTGATCTCTCCCTGAGCAAGTCAATCATGCTCTGTTGCCTGGTGTAGTTTCTTCAGGTGGGAAGAAAGTGCTATTCTTTGTCTTTTAACTCTGCAGCCTCAGGGCCAGCTATGACTATTTGTCTCCAAAATTTAGCCCAGAGAGAGAAAGAGAGAGCATCACCAGAGAAAGGGTTTCCTGGAGGTTGTGATGATTTGAACCCCAGAATCCCAGAATGGTTTGGGTTGAAGGGACCTTAAAGGCCACCCAGTTCCAACTCTTCTGACATGGACACCTTCCACCAGAGCGGGTTGCCCGGAGCTCCATCCAACCTGGCTTTGAACACTTCTCTGGGCACCCTGTGCCAGTGTCTCACCACCCTCCCAGCAAAGAATTTATTCCTAATATCTAATCAGTTTAAAGACATTTCCCTTCATCCTTTAGCTGCTGCTAAAAGTGGCTCCAGCCTTCTCATAAGCCCCTTTTAGGTACTACATCCTTTCCAATTCCCAAAGGAGCAGGAATAACCTTTAGGAATAGGAACCTCCTCTGGGAAGAACTTGTATCCTTTGCAAAGAATAAAAGCCGTGATCCTAGTGCATGAGTAATAGTGAAGATGGACCACAGTGAGCTGCCACAATGTGGCCCAAGGATGTGAACACTGTGACCAGAAGAAGCCTTTGACTTTGGGTGTCCACCTGAACAAATCTCAGTCGCCATTTTCCCAGACTTAGCTGTAGGTGGAAGTTTGTGTGGTACTGCCAGAGGCTGCAGGCTTAGGATCAGGTCCCTCCCAATTCAGAATATTCTGTGGAATTATTTAGAGCTGTCTAAAACAGTGTCTATTGAGGTAAAACAGCACAAAACCCTCTGATGTTCTGTGGTTTCAAGGGATTCTTTAAAAAAAAAAAAAAAGGATCACAACCCAAATCATGACAGCTCTAAACATTAGGTTTTGGAGGGAAGAAAGCACTATGAACAAGTCACAGTTACTGCACTTTTAAGTACACTTAGGTGTTGAAATTTAACTTTATACCCATAGTTATTTTATTTTGATTTTAACGCTGAAATGTTTTATTAAGAAAATATGGGAATGAAATAGTTAATCTCTTTTTCTGACAGAAAAGCAACCTAATGCAGTCAAGACAAGCTAGCCAACCCTCATTTCCATATCTGAATGAGAATGGCATAGAATCTACTGCCTAACTCCAGTCTGGACAAAGATTTGTTTTTGATGATAGAAAGGAGGTTTTCATTCTCAAAAGGCTTTATATCCTTGAACGCTGATGGATGGTGAGAAGGAAGCAGTTGCTGGGGCTGGGGTGTCTCTCTCAGTCCACCCCCATATCCTTGCTTTGTGCAGGATTATAAATGGTGTCAGTGGGACTTGGACCATTTTGGCTGGACCACAGTAGATGCTCTGCTGCTCTCCACCACCTCAGGTCCCTTTAGGGTACTTCTAGCAGCCCTGGAGCAGTGTCTGGTGGGCAAAATTCTTATTGCCACCTAGTTTGGATTTCAAAGTAAATTTTTTTCCTCTGGGGACAAAAATACAGAAATAAAGGATGGAAACAAACTGGATCGCTTATGCAAGCCTGCTGGCAGAAGAATCCTTCTCTGGTGCCCTTGGTGCTGGCATCAAGAAAGGCTTCTGTAGCTTCCTTGGAGGTGGCTGCAGGAAGACCTCTCCCAGTTATCTCTGGGCTCCTCCTAACCTTTAAACATGGCCAAGGGAGCTGTGCTGCCAACACATCCATCCTCCAGGGATTCCCCATCTGATTGAGGCTGGGCCAAGGAAGTGAGTCAGGACTGCAGCAGACAGGCTGCTCCTGCCTCCTGCCTGCAGCCTGCCAGCCAGCCAGGAGAGGCTTAATTGATGTGGGGAAGAATTAGGGATGTTTCAGGCTCCCTCACTGCAGGGGAGGAGACAGCTAGAGAAACAGGCTGTTTTTAGCAGCAGGACAGAGAATCCTGACTCGAAATTCTTTTTCTGGGGAAGTCAAGCAGGCAAGTTCTGCATATATTTATTGAATTTGCTTGAAAATGGGTTGCAGGGGAAATGATGCTTGTTGTGAAGTCAGTAGCTTTAACCAAAATTGAGAGAAATGGTTAAATGTTGAAAAGCTTGTTTTGACTTAAATGAAAATATGGAATTTTTTTTTTGTTAGATACAGCAGCTTGATTTGATTAAGTTGAAAAAAATCAAAGTATGTTAATAATGGAAAATGAACAGCTTTTAGTCTGATGCAAAATGGATTATTTGGAGGGGTTTTCTTGGTTTTTCTTCTTTGTTTGAAAAGAAAAACTGTCTTTGACTGAACCAATAGTCCATTTTTGTCTCCCTTCCTCTCACTTTTGGGAACTGACTATTGAAGTGCAATGTTAAACGGTTTTCCAAAAGAAGCACAATGCTCTCCTTACCCTGGAAAACACAATAAATGATGTCTCTATAGATTTGGGTTTATTTTGCTTGAGCTCTATAGCTCTCTTGTTATTTTTCTGCAGGGCCTTGGCCTAGCTCAGCAGCCAACCCATAGTGTGAAGACAGGAATGCAATAGATGGGGGTTGAACTGTACCTTGTCACCAGCAGAGATCAGCTGCTGACTCTCTGTCCCCTTCCTGTGCAGGGCTTGCTCATCTGGATACTCTTCCATTGATCTGCCCTACTGGAGGATACTGCATGTTGCTTATGGATCAAAAATATTTTTGATTGCCAGCTTTCTGTGAAGACAGAAATTGTTAGTGATAAGTAAAAATTGTGACCTGCAAGCAATTTATTCTAAGCAATGCCTAATTGTCTGGGGTTAGTCATTAGAGCCAGCTATTACATTTTTCAGTGTTATTATCTAACCCACCATTGGGAGGGAAATAGGAGGACACTTGATGACCAAAGAGCTATCAGTCTAATTATACTGTGATGAATTCCTTTCAAATCTGTAGAGCATTTAATGCATTCTTAAGTAAAGCCATCCATAATTAGAAATCTTCCATAACACACACAGGAATCTGAGTCCCAGAAAAGCTGATTAATTGTTAATGAGGTTCCTTCACTTGCTAGACAGATTGGAAGAAGGAGAGGAAGCAAAGCTGGAGGCAGAAGCTGGCATTGCTGCACAGATGCAATGGAACTTTGCTGTTTGCCAGACCAAACTTCTGTTCTGTGGCTTCTTGTTGTCCAAGCCCTGTGGCAGAGCCAGTTTTGTCCATTAGAGAAGTGATTTCTGTTTTTCCCATAATTTCAGACAACAGATGAAGTGAAAATTACCTCAACTTGATTGATGCTTCTGGAAATTGTAGAAAAAAAGATTTTTTCATGGCCCTCTGAAATTCATGCTCAGCTGGACAAAACTTGTGATGTTTTTTAAAATGTTCATGCACATCACCGACTTACTCTGTAAATGTGACATTTCCAGCAAATGTCCAACTTGTTCTGCCCACAAAAGGATCTGATGACTCTGACACCAGGACATGGAGAATAGTCTATCTCACAGGGGAAAAGCAAAAACTGTAGATGTTTACACATGGGGAGTGCACATAAAAGGGAATGTCTTGTTTCACAGTAGGAAGCTGGAAGTGGGCCCATGGATGCTCAATTTACTGCACAATTTTGCTTATTGCATATTGTGCCTTTCACCCAACTATTTTTCCTTTTATTTTTCTCAAAAGAAATAAACTCAAAATGACTCCACTCATTCTGACCATACAAAAGTCAAAATACTCTTTATTATTGTACAATATTTTATATGTCTTTGCAATCTCTGCTGGTTTTTGTGGCTGTCTTGTCACAGTATTCATAGGAAATGAAGCTCAGACCTTGGAAACTGTAGAAATTTCTACTAAAAAACGTATATTTTCTCTCTCTAAAAGTATTATGTGTTCCAGACTTGATAGCTGAACATTTCCCAAAGCAAGGAGAAATGTTTTGTGCTCTGTTTTTGTTCCTGGAGTATATTTTTGTGGCATAGAATATATGTTTGGAGCACAACATTTTAGAAGGGCACCTGAAATGAGTCTTTATATCTTGAGTATTATTTGAAAAGTAAACTTGGAAGAGGGAACAGGCTTTAAAAACCGTTTCCTAATATGTTGATTATGTTCAGCTGTCTGAGTTCTGAGATGTCTAAATGAATGAAAGTCAGAGACATAGTCAGAGTTTATTAAAAAACCAGTCAAAATATATACTTGAACTTTTACTTCTGGAGAAGGTTCTTGGGAATTCTGCATTTCTAATTATTCTATTATATGATTGAAAACTGCATGTCAGTATAGTTCATAGGAGATAATGAAAGTGAAGTATTTATTGTTCCCAAATTGTCCAATGCATTGAGGCAAAATGGAATTCATGACATGTCTGTTCAAACAGCATCAATAGTGCTGAGCAAAGCTACTCTAACAGGGGGAGATGCCTCCTGCAATTTAATTGTGGGGAGCTGTGACTGAAATTGGAGAATATATTTATTCATATTGCTTTTTTATTCATTTTTTAATTGTTTCTTCTTGCATGAAAGATGGAAAATGATGGGCACATCACAGTGATGCTTGACCCAAAGCTCTATCCTGTGTGCTCTCATGGTCCTACAGGCAGCTGGGAGCTCTCTGTAGCTGTGGGTAAAAGCAGCATCACAATCACACCACACACAGTCTCTGTGTGAAGCTTTTCCCAAAATAAAGCTCGATATCCATATTTTTTGCTGGGGAAAGAGCAGGAAGGCAAGTTGTACAAGGAGAGGGGTTGTACAAGGTGGGTTTTCTTCTTTGGAGAAAAGGAGGCTGAGGTTGAATCTCATTGCCCTGCAGATTCCTGAGGTAGGGAATGGGACAAGGAGGTGCTGAGCTCTTTTTCCTGGGATCTAGAGGCAGGATTAGTTGGAAAGTCTCAGCAGTGCACCAGAGGAGATTCAGACTGGGCATTAGGAAGCATTTCTTTACCAAGAGGCTGCTCCAACACTGGAACACACTTCCTAGAGATGTGGTGGATGCTCCAGTGTTTAAAAGGCATTTGGACAATGCTCTCAACAAAATGCTTTAACTTTTGGTCAAGTCTGCTGTGGTTGGGTGGTTGGATTAAATGATGGTTGTAGATCCCTTCCAATTGAACTATTCTTACTCTATTTCTGTTCTAAATAGATCGGAGACATTTTCTTCTCTATTGCCCTCAAAAAAAGAAATTCAATGAAGTTTTACTACATGTAAGCATGTGTATGGGGGTCAACTTTTCTCAAATATATATAATTTTTGATTCTGATAAGGGTTAAGATCTAGGCATGATTGGAACGTGACCTGCTAAAATTGTGCAAGTTAGTCCCCTTGTTTTTCTTTGCTTCCACTGTTAATCTCAGTTATATTTATTCTTTGGAAACATGATTTACATTCAAAAAATTCCTATTAAAGTACACAGCTTCTAATAAAAAGACTTTCTATATTTAAACTGCCTTTGTGCTTTCCGGATTTCTATAACATTTAGCCCAGCAGTTTATGTTCATCTCTGTTCAGGGCTTGAGGTGCAGTTGAAATGAGAACATTCAGAACATTTTTTCAGTGAGTATTTATGTTATCATCCTAAATTGTTACAGAGGAAGTATAAATGATGCCTTCTGATAAAATACTTAGATTGCCCTTTGTTATGTATATTTAATCAAGGCAGTATGGGGAAGGCTCAGTGTTTGCAGAGGAGTTATTTCAGCCTTATCAGAAATATGCACAAGTGGCACACAACAGATGAGGAATTCACCGTAAAATGAACAAACCCAGCTCTGAAGTGCACAACTCCCATTAACAGCTGGCAGGTTGCTCTGCCATGAGGGCTGGCTGCTGACTGACACTGAGCTCCGGGTTCTGTTGCACCAATCACTCTTTGAGAGGTTCCTGGTCATTTTACAGCACGAGTAGGATCAACTCCTGTGGAATGACAGTGGAATTAGGTAATCATGAGGACTGCTAGATGCATACCAGAGAAGCTAAAACTGCAGTCTATCTTTACCCATGGTGGTTTTGTAGCACAGAGTTGCATACTTAGCTTGGTTCCTGTGGATCTGGAGGGCTCTTTCCTTGTGCAGCTATTGCAGCAGCCCAGTTAAGAGCAGGATTTAATATGAGAGAAACTTTATGAGTCCAAACTTATTTAAAGCTATTCTGCTTTGATTTTCAACTTCCTTTTTTTTGAGAGGAGTAGAAGAATCACTTGGAAGCTTTTCCAACAGCCGGAAACATAATTCTGCATAATGTTTTTTTTTCTGTTGATAAAAATACTTTTCATAAAACCCAGCAATAAGATGCTTTCAGAAGTGTAGCTTGAAGCAATGAATCACCGCCTTTTTAAAGACATAAGAAGAATCCAGAGTAGATGTTCATAACATAAAAATACTTATTGCAGTCATAAGGACTGTCAGAGAAAGGGTTCAAGTTATGCCTTGAGCTTTAGGGTTTTTGTGCCTGCAAAGAGTCAAGGAAAGCTTATTATTTTTTGCAACTGCCCCTGACATTTGGCTTTAGGGAACAAATGGACTAAAGCAATCCCTAGGGTGATTTTACCACCTCCCTGAGCCATATATTTGCTGTAGTGTTTTTGTTCCTTACTGTTAGTGGATATTTTTTTAAAAAAGATGGGAGAATTCCATGATTAAGTAACTGTTCTGTTATTGTTTTTGGAGCTGTGCAAGGTATGCATCTTCTACTATGAGAGAAAGAAGGAAGTTAACAAACATGGTCTGGATGGAGCCTGAGATTCACAGACCCTGGGGCAAGGTAGGCAACCAGCAGAGAGAGGCACCTGTTTAGTTTTTGTTAATGCACTAGCATTTTTTTTACATGTGTTTTCCCAAGGTCTTACTAAAAAATTACATTCTCTCTGCTTTTCATGCAAATAGGAGCTTATTAGTAGTGTTTATCCTGCTTAAGAGCAGCAATATTCCAACCTGTGGGTTCTGCAAGGCCCCCTTACCCCACCAGCAACAGCAACTGAGTACTTAATTCTGACCCCCTAAAAATGCAAAATTCTGACCCCCCTAAAAAAAAATCATGTCAATAATTGACATGACTGGAAGTAGGAAAGACATCTGGGACTTGAGGGAAAGGACAATTTAGGGATGAGACATCTGCAGCCAGAAGAGGAAAACCAAAATGTGCAAATTGGAAGTGGTTTCGGAAACAAATCCAATGACAAAGCATCTTTGGGGAAATAAAGTTTGGGAACCCTTGAAAAAAAGAGGAATGTCAATTAAAGTTAGGGAGAAATTAATTGAATGAATGTGTGAGGAAGAGAGAAACATCAAGATTTACTTGAGTACCTGAAGCACAGCCCAGATCAATTACTTGCTGCTGTCAGCATCATCAATGCAATGTAAGAAAGATTGAATGCATGCTATAAAATGCACCGTTTAACAAAGTTCAAGCTATTAAGTAATTAGAATATAATATGTGAACATGCTGAATATGCTTATTTAAATGTAAATGTTTATTCACTGTTTATTTTTAGTGCAGAAAAATCACCCAGCTTGTTTAGTTGTCCTTGCTGCTTCATACACTGCTGATCTATTGGATGCCTCTGAGCCAGCATCCAGAGGCAGCTGCTCCTTTATCAATGGCATCCAGGGACTCGTCTTGAAAGGTGCAAAGTAACCTGCAAAGGAAACAAATTCAAGGTGGATAATAAATATACTTTGCTCCAATGGGCTGAGGGGACAGCGATATTATATTTCCACTTACAGAGAGATCATGGATACGGCCATTTGTCAGTGATGTTAGGGGACAGAGCCTGAATGCAGAATCATGGGATAAGGTTTGGGTTGGAAGGGACCTTAAAGATCACCCAGTTCCAACTTCCTGCCATGGACAAGGACACCTTCCACTAGACCAGGTTGCTCAGAGTTCCATCCAACCTGGCCTCGACCACTTCCAGGTATGGAGCATTCACAGCTTTGGAAAACCTTTGCCAGTGCCTCACCACTCTCACTATAAATAATTTCTCCCTAATATCCAATCTAAACCTATTCTCTTTCAGTTTAAAGCCATTCCCCCTTGGCATTGTCCTTGCCCTTGTAAAGAATCCCTCACTAATCAATGAATATGGCTCACTGAGTGGGAAAGATTGGCCACAGCAGTAAAGGGATGTGTTAGTGAATGGAGAAATAGTAAATTCAAATGTAGAAAAGTGGAGGTTATGCTGTTTGTTGCTGTCACTTGGCAGATCAAGCTGTCCTGGGTCTGCCACTGGCAAATTGCATGGCCTCAGGTTTATCATTTCACCTTACTTGTGAAATAATGGCAAAGCATTTCATACATGTAACTATCAGAGCAATAACCACTGCAAATTCCCAAATGAATACCACAATTTTGGTCCTGATTATGTCTTCCAAAATAACCATGAAAAGTGAGGCATAGTTTGTCTGCAAGGTTTTTCTGATATTAACACATGCTGATCCGGAATCTTGCAGAACTAGGCAGAACTGTGTTCTTGATGGGGTTAGTCCTATTGATTTTAATCCCAACACTTTCAAATCAGAGTTTGCCAGCATCCAGTCATCCTAGAAGGAAGGCAAAGAAAATACTCACCTGTCTGAAAGCAAAAAGCATACACACATTGGCCAGTAATATGGAGAAATAAATCTGGGTGCGGATTTTGAGGTGTGTCATATTTAAAAGCATACAGTGAGGTATCAGCTTTAGTTCTAAGGCTTTTGTTCTAAAGGTCTGTTATGTTCTAAAGGTCTGCTGTGTTCTTAGTCTTTTGTGACTGCAAGCCTTTCACCAAGTTCCAGATTCTGAAAAAGTACACAAGAATCACTTTGTCACAAACACCTCCTGACACAGGTTGTCTTTATAGTCTCTCAGTCTTGCTTACAAAAGAGGTGATCTGTTCGTGTTTGGAGATTGATATCATACAGAAACAGTGGTATCTGAAAATATTCCCAAAAGAACCAGATCATAGTTAAAAGCCCTGTCAAGATTCCACCACAGTCTGAGCTGAATGCTCCTTCAAATTCTCATTCAGAGGAATGCCAGTGATGCAGACTAAGCCTCAGATAGGAAGGTGTGCACCAAAGTTCCTCCTCTGTTACAGACTCTCTGAATGACTTTGGGAATACCAGCACTTCTGTCTGGATCTCTGACCAGCAACAGAGAATATCCCTGAGCACAGGAACTTGATCGTCCCTTCTGTTAAATTTTTAGCAAAGTACTTGGCATGGTTTTGTCTGGACCAAATACAGACTCTCAAACACTTCCCATACACTGTCTGGAAGTTAGTAAAGGCCAAGTGCCATTCCTAGAATAAATTGCATTTATTTCTACAATAAATTAGGCTGGGAGACAATACTGGAAAACCCCTGGTCTTAACACCATGTTTGAAAAAGGTCCAGTGCAATGTGTTCAGAAGCTGTGCCCAGTCAAGGTCTGAACATCTCCAAGGATGAGCTTTTCACAGCCTCTCTGGTCTCCTCTGTCAGCAGTTAATTGCTCTCAGGATAGAACAGTTTTTCATAGGTAATTTATATTTCCTGCCAATCTCTAGTTTTCCTATAACTGTATGAACCCCCCCAAAGGCAGTTTGTGTGTACCAGGCAGTTTGTACCCTGCTCTGGAGGCTGAAGAGGTGTAACAATAGGCACGTGGGCAGACTTTGTCACTTGGTCCCAGGGCTGGAAAACAGGTTAATAGAGATGCAACCTCCAAGTCTCGGTTCCCACTGGTAATTTAAATGTATTAGAACTTAATTGGAGGGCTCAGATCCCATCATTGTGCTTGAATGTGTGGGTACCACAAGGGATAAATCCCTGTGCTTGGGTATGCAGAGCACATACTGAAAAGTGAGCAGATCTCTTTGGGAAAAAACTAAAAATACATTGATCTGTCTTTGTTTTGTCAAAAATTGTTAGTTTTGTTTATTTGTTTGTTTGCTTGTTTTTTGGTGTTTTTTTTTGTCTGTTTTAAATCAGCTTGTCCAGAAATGATAACTCCCAAAAGTCCTATTAAACATTTAATAATGAGTAGTCTGAGCCAAACAACTTCAATGAAACAAGCAACTAAACAAACAATCTGTGGACATTCAAAATATTTTTTTGGGTTATGTTAGGCAAGTGTGGGAATACTTAAAAATATTCAGAAAGAGGAAGAGTTTATTGGCAGATGAAGCCTGACTTTTGCATTGTGCTTTTTCATAGTACTGCTAGGAAAACACAGGTCATGGAGAGAGGGTGACTGGAGGACAAGTGTGGGATCAGTTCTTATGTAAAGACCAGAACAAAATCTATGTACAAAGTCAGGGGTGAGTTGGGCCTAATGCTTTTCCTCTGTGTAAAAATAATTACATCTTCAGGGAAGAGAATCTTTGAGCTATGACTTGCCATTTTCTTACATAGTCACCAAAATTCTGTACATATGTCTTAGAATATTACTGGTGTAAGTTTGTGTCTTGAAAACAAAACCAGGTAACGGAATGGGTGATTATGCTGGGGATACTGGTGGAAGACAGTGATTGTTTCAGGCAGCAATAAAAATATAGGTTTTTGTTTTTAGAATAGACATTCACTGATAGACTTTACACTGTGCCACACAGCTGAGCACACACCTCACTCCAGTGAGCACTGCATACACAATAAATAAATATACCAGTATAAGACATCTGCCACATACCTCAAGAAAGTAATGTAAAAGAAGCTGAGTGAGAGGCATACAAAACAGTTTGAGGAAATGGATTTCACCACCCTGCAGTCTCATTGAGCTTTCAAACCCTCCCGGTCCTTTACAGAGTCTCAGAGGATGGTGGATCCAGTTCTGATGGATAATATACAGCCTGGCTTGGAGGTGCCTTGCAGGATGTTATGTTTGGTGTCTTAGTGCTTTGGCTGCTACTGTCAGACTGTCAGTTTTGGGGCAGAAATGGCGTAATCAAAAGATGTGTATTGATAGAAGTCAACTGCAGCACTCACATTGTGTTAACCCTGCTGCAAAGAGAGAAAATGTTAGGTAAAAAGCAGGTGGAAAAGAGTTGGATAAAAAATTATGTTTGCAGTTTGCCTGTAAGTGCTAGTTTTTAATAAAAGACATTCTGGAATGATTCTGCAGGGAAAATTCTTTGGCAGTGGAGGATGACAAGAGAATGATTATATGTTTTGCAGTGCTAAGAAAATATTCTCTTTTCTCTCCATTTTGATTAAAAATATAGACATTTTGTGTTTTCTGTCTTTGTAAATGGATTTATAAGGTACATTTTACAAATACTGTGTACAATAAGAAGGACTTTCCCAAAGATCGTTATTTTCTCCTGAAACTTCTTACAGACTATCTGGAGACTGCTATTTCTATGTGCCAGACTTGGTCTCAGGAATAAATAAACCCTGTGGTGGTAGCCCTGATGGTCTGTAACTTTTTTGTAACCAACTTTTTTGGTCATGTAATCCCCCACTTAAGGACTCATAGACCAAGACACCATCATCTGTTATCATTTGACTGTATTTAAATCTATGGGAAGTGAGTGTGAAGAGCAGCTTCTTCCTAGTCAGCATTGGATGAACAGGATGCCTTCAAATCTAATTGGAAAACAGAAATTAGGGAGTTGTGTGAGAGTCAAAAGGAGCCTTGTCCCTGACTGCAGAAAGAATTACAAAAACATGCCCTTTTCTTTTTTAGATATGGTAGGAATTTTAGCAGATCAGTGCAATTCTATAGCATCATGTCTGAAAGGAAAATCCAGTGTTTGAGTCATAATTGTTTTCAGAAACATTGAAAACTCAAAGCTGGAGGATTTTTCTGAGAAAATAAGATTGGAGATTTTGAAAGAGAAAAATCAGAGGGAGTAGTCCACAAAGATCCTTTGAAAATTCCACTTTCTGACCTCTAAATAGCTTGAGTTTGGTGGAATTGTTTCGTGGTAGTACTGAGAAACTTTGGGAAAAGATCAGCACTCATTTGTGCCACATACGGAAACAAAATAGTGCCCAGGAAATACAGACCTGGGGCAGCGCTGGTGGTCAGGCAATGATTTATCCAATGTGACAGGTAAAATGATGCATTTTAGTATGACTTAATATGTAATGTTACCTTGTTAATAAAAGGATCAAGGCTCTGCTGTGGGAGGTATTATGAAGTTATGTAGAAAACTGGGTTTTACAGCCAAGATACATCCAAAGGACAGTTGAAAGAGTCCAGCAAATACATGGCATAGGTATCAAACTCCAACAGCTTCAAACTCTTCCAGCTCTAATGTCATGTTTTTTTCAGTACATTAGGCAAAGAAAGGGTGAGAGAAGTTGGAAATGATGGACATCAATCATCTTCAAGCTGGGGATGAATAAAATGTGGAAAACCGTGGATATATGCAGAGATTGGGATAGTGAAAAAGAAAGGAACTGCTGGTCTGAAGGATGTGGTGGAGTGTATCCTGTGTGATAGCAACAAAACAAACTGACAAAATGCTCTGCAAGGAGCGATTTGGCTCTATGAGCTTAATCTCCTTCTCTTTTAAAATTCTTTCAATGTGCCCGAGGGTTGTTTCTGTTTGTTTGCTTTTTATTTTTATGATGTGTCAGGATTCAAAGCTTAAATCTATAGTATTGCAAGATTATAGCTTGATCCCAAAGGAAATACCAGGCAGTGACTGCTCTGTGGGCTGTGTTTATATATCAGCAAGCAGGAAAACATGGCTCAAATAGATTTTTTAGCAACAACACGATCCCTTTAGACAACTTAGAAACTTTCACCCAAAGTAATTGCACAGAGTCAGCTTCTAATATATTGAAGTCTTTGTTTTAAATCAGAACATCTTTGTTTACTGTTTTTTTGCTATAGACTCATCCACAGGTACTTTATTACCTGTGCATTTTGGTCAGACTGTTTAATATCTAGGAAACTGGTGATTTAAAATTGCTGAAGTCCATTTTGGACTAGACTTTTTCAGGCAGAAAAAACTGTGAGATAATGTAAAGTATGTTTAAGAAAGACACCTTTTCCCAGGATTGAGAGACCTTTAAGATACTGAGATCTTCTGATGCACAGAATTATAAACGTGGGCTGAATATGGGCTGTGAAAATACAGAAGCTTTCAGAGTTTTCTAAAAAGCAGAATAGTTTTGAAGTTTTAAAAGGTTTTTTAATGGTTTGAGACTTCTTCAACTCTGCTATTTCTGGATTCTTCTGCTCAGAGTCCTTGTACCTCCTTTTCTCTGACCTGATCTTATTCCATATCAACAAACCATCCATAATTGACTTTTTCCCCTAATGGCCCCAGTCTGCTACATCATTATCAAAGTCTGGTATTTTCAAAACTGTTGCCTATGGATACTGTGCATGCTGCTGCTGGTATTACTGACAGGTTCCTTAGGCACTGTGGCCTTGCATGACTTCGTTCCCCAAAAGGTCCCCTTCAATTATCTGTGAAGTTTGGCCACTTCTCACATGCCTTTCTCTTGGCTGGCAAGTGGGAGGTTTGTGAAATGGGAACCCAGTCATCCCTTGAGGGGCTGTGACTTCTGTCAGCTTTGCACATTGCCCTTGTCCCATTCAGCAGTGTCCCATGTCCTATTCAGACAACTTAGCCTGGGGCTGAAGGAGTTATCCAGGCATTTCCTCTCAGCCCTAAAAAAGGACCAGAACCTGTAGAAAAGCTGTGGGGAGACTGAGCAGTACCAGTCTGCCTTTTCCATAATGAATGTTTTTCTCCTTTCCTGCTGAATCTGCCATTCTGGGACAGAGGAGGTGCCTGCTTGCTCCTGGCAGTCATGTCTGACCTCCTTCTTCATTACCCTGAAAGCCCATGTCAGTATTAGCATGTTTGGCTTAGCTAATAATGTGTAAATCTAATAAACTGAAGCATATAATTTCATTCTCTTTTGGATTTCTTAATTTCTGTTAGTGCTAGTGAAACTCTTGTGGGTCTATCTGAGCTCTTGTGTGTTGTGCAGGGGCATTAAATGTATGGTTTGAGTCAGCAGTAATGGAAAACTCTTGCCAAAATATCCCACACAGGGCTGGAAGACCTTGAATGCTGTCCCTGCACTGCATGGAGAGCTCAGAGGAGCAGATGCAAACACTTGTGGTTCTCACCCACTAATTTCTTCAGTTCCCTGACTGAATTCTGTAACTTTTCATTTCATAGAGAGAAAATCCTCAGCTCGTTGTGATCCAGAGTTACTGCTCATTAAGAACAAGCACGAACATTAGAATTTTAGGATATAGGTTTACAGCTATTGTGGTAGTAGGAAAGAAGGGAAAATGTAGCCCTGAAGCCAAGAGAAGATGGGGACCAACTCTTCAAATCTGCCAGTGATTTCAAGAGCCTTTGTTTTCTGCTCGCCAGCAAGGAAAGGAAAAAGTAATTTACAAGCGTAGTAAAACAGAGCATTAGTTAGACATGGATAGTTACTAAAGTGACTATTTTGAATTTTTAAATGTAAAGCCAAAATATTTGTTTCTGCCTAACATAGAAAAAATTAAATAGAAGTGGGAATCTTGCCAAAAGGTTTATTGCATATTAACAAATGTTATTTTTGGATCACTATGCAACTGGACAAAACCCAATTCTTCAATATAGTAGCTCAATAAACAAGTGTTTGGGGATTTTTAATATTTTGATGGCAATAATGTGCCTGATGCTGGGTGCCAGTTCTGCAAAGATCAAATCGATGGTTAAATTATTAAGCAGTAGTGATGGACAATCTTTCAGAGGTAATTACTTTAGCAGTAATAAAAATGAGTGTATAAAGTGTAAATCGTACATGCTGACACCTTTGTAATGGCAACTGCTGCTTTTGAGAGCTCTCTTAGCAGCTATACCATGTTGTACCACACAATTGCTAAAATAATAGCACTCCAGCATCCATGGAGGGCAGTAAGAAAACCTGGATTAAATGAATTTGGAATGAATTCTTGTCAGTCTTCATATGGCATACCTCTCCTCCATGAAAATATTATTACTCCTGGGGATCTTGTAATTACCCTCAGAAGAATCCAAGTAATTTATCCTTGAAAGAGGATCCAAGTGGAACTGGGGATTGAACCTGGGAGATGTTATCCATGAATAACAGCCCAGAGAGGTGCTGCAGCATAGGAAAGCACACTTCCTCCAGAGGATCTCTTCTGTGTGTGTTCATCTCTCCAGTGTGTCCCTGTGTTCCTTCCCATCAGTGGAGCCTGTCCCAGGGTTCTCCCAAGCAATGAGCTTGGACACAGCACCTGTGATAAGTGTCATCTCTTCACAGAGGAACCAATGTGTGCAAGGAGTTCTTCATTTTGGGGGTATTTTAGCTTTCTCCTCACTGGCAGCTCTTTTGATGAGAAGATGTGGATTTGTTGCTGGAGACACATCTTCCTCTTGTTTTATGTTTTCTTTTTTTGTTCTTCAGGCCACCAGTCCTCCATATACTTTGATGTTAAATCCATTTGTGATCTTATCTTATTTCTGCCTGGGGGCCACAACTTTTTCTTTTTTTCTGGGGCTATAATATTTGTGTGAATGGTCCTTTAGGATGGTTTATACAGAGCCTGAGAGATCCTTGACAGCAAGTAGCAGGTCAGAGAGGCTTGGCTGCTGGTCTCTTTGGCCTTTGCTTGCTACAAAGTCTATTAAAATTTGTTACCCTTTCTCTGGGAAGTTGTGATGATAATCACTTTGCACTTGGGAGGAGTCCCGTGAGAGCTTAGATTCCTTTGAGCTCACCAGAGAATTACGCTGCCCTTTCTTCCAGAAAGATGACTTTTATTTGTCCCAAAAGAATGGGATCCATCAGCTTCAGTTACTTCAGTTACCACCCAAATCTTCCTGGAGGTGTCAGGTAATGTTTTCTCTCAGTTAACAGAGTGAGGGTGGCCTTTACCTCGATGAAGCTGACAAGCAGTAAGTGGTTAAACTGCAGAAACTCCATTTCTGTCACTCAAATGTCAGAAATGATAGATTTACTGGACACAAACCTCCAAGAACTTTGAAGCTGAGGGCTTGGCCGAGCTTGAGTGCTCTATCATGCTAGCTACCCGTACTAGCATGAACAGGTTTGCAGCTCTGTGTGTTTCTATATCAACTCTCTTTTATCAAATCTCTTTTCTTCCAGGGGTTGGGCCTTACCCTTTAATACTACCATATTAAAACCTCATTATGGTTTAACTGCATCCATATTTAGTAAGGCACTGACAAAGCTTATGTTAGCTTTAGGAAAATAAATCATAATAAGATGTAGAACACTTGAGTCATCCATAAAAGCTAAAAAAATAAAAGAGAAACCAAACAAAGTATTCAAATCCCCTTTTTTTTTAATTCAGGTTGTTGACGGGGGTTTGTGATTGGTTTTTTTTTTTTGTTTGTATTGGTGTTTTTGTGTGTAGGTGGGGCGGGGGGGTTGATGTTGTTTTGTGGGGGTTTTTGTTTGTTTGGTGGTTTTTTTTGTTTGTTTGTTTGATTTAGTCAAGAAGAATATAGGAAGAGGAAGACTCTAAACTTCTATTCTAAAACTGTTTAACTATTCATGGATCTTTAGTGTTCTCAGTCCCTGAAGCCAGGAGCAGAGACAATAAACACTCTGGGATGCTGAGAGGAGAATCCACAATTCACATCAACTTAATTTGTCACAGGACTTGCTGGAATTGTTTTGCATATTCTTCTTTAGATTTTAGGAGGATTTTAGCCCACACATTATTGATTTATCTTATACATTAAGTGATCCAAGGTGATGAGAAGAAGAGGAGAGAGATAGACAGATGTCTGCTCTTACATGCCTTAAGGGAATCTTGCAAGGAAAAGGGCAATAAGACATCTTCGGTTGTGGTTGTTCTCATCACAGGTGGCACTCAGAGCTAGGACAGGGAGAGCTTTATATTTGGTTTGTACAGACTTCAAAACCATGAATGCCTCTTGCTGAACTCCTTCTCTAAAGTGATGAGGGAATTCTGTATTTCACTGCAAAAAATGAAATTATCTTTAACTGCTAGAGGGGGAGTGTGAAAAAATACCAAGAAGAAGTGAACCTACAAGAAGAATTTAATAATGCCATGTTTACTCTCTTAGTTTCATGTATTAATCTGTCAGTCCATGCTGTTCTTGCAATGCCTTTATCTCTCTGCCAGAGGACAAAGCCTAACCTATTCCTACTTCCGTGCAAAATAGCTCAGTGCCAAACCTCGGGTTTTCTGTGGCTTCTCCACCCACCTGCTCCTCCTGCTGTAACAGCCACACCAGCTGCACTATTCCAACTCTGTCAGTCCAGACAGAAAAACTGGCATGCAAAACCTGCTGAGTATTTCATCAGTCATGCTGCTTGTGACCAGGTGTGTCTTTGTGTCACCTTGCTCATTCTGTATCAGTAAGCATGGAAATTATATGATTGGCAATATAACCCTACAAGAGCTGGGGGAACTGGTGCAGTCACTGTTTGTGCTCACAACATTCTCAGTTTACATTGATGTTAGCAGGTATGGGATGTATTTTGGTTTGTATGGATTAGTAAGACTTTTTCCCTTCTCAGTGACAGGCATGGCATTTAGGGCTTGTCTGTGAACAAAAGGGTTTCCAGCTCTACAGCCAGAATTTGGGCATTCTTATTTTATTTGACATTGATCTGTTATCTTGAAGTGAACAAGCTGTTAAAGGTCCAGATTTCCAGATAATAAACATTATCTTCACTATCTTTGACAACTGTCTCATTGATGGAGAAGAACTCCTGAAGGATCTAACAAAATTGAAGGAAAGGTAAAGAACATGGCAGAGGAAGATAAATGTGCAATAGTTCATCTGTGGAAAATAATGTAAATCATGTCTCCTCAATGCTTACAATCAGTTCACAAGAGATACCTTGGCATCACTGCTGGGGGCTCTGAAATCTTCTGAGCCATGCATATTTACTTGCATAATTTTTGCATTGCCACCTCGCAAAGCCAGCTGTCCCATTTTTCTTGTCTATTTACACAAGAGGATAGCTTTGCACAGCTCTGGTTCAGTGAGCTTGTAGAGTAATCAGTTACCAGGCTCATGGATTTTCATTGCACCTGTGCTCCTGGGAAGTGCTCAAAGATTCCTGTGTGGAATTCTATATGCCCATCTCCAACTCTTTCTGTAGCTGTGAAGGAACAGCTGCTTTGAGGTCTGTGTGATTTACGAAGCATGACTACACCATTTGTGCAGGATGACAATTTTAGTGAGGAAACCACTTTGATGGGTCAGCAGGGGGAAGAAAAAATTTGAATAAAGTCATAAAAAACTATCTGAGACAAAAACACTGTAAGAAATTCTGAAAGTGTTTCAACCAAAGAAATAAAAAGATTTTGAGTTCGGATTTTTTCTCCTGACATTAGTTTGCAAAATGAAGGTACACCAATAATCAAGGAACCATTCAGTGTGGAATCTGACATTCAGGAGGTGGGTGCTTTTGTTTATCTCTCCTTTAATGACTTATATAAATCAGTTAACAGAAGCTATATTGTGCTGTGTAGAATATATCATAGTTTTTGGAGGTCAGGCTAAATCTCAGCCTACCAGAGGGACTAGAGTGCCTTGTATACCTCAGAAGATGATGAGCAGTTAATCAGAGCAGAGTTTCACCTTTTAGTAGCTTTGAAAAATTGTGTTACCTTTCACTTTCAGTTAGGGTGAGAAATGCCATGAAGGATTTTAGTCTTGGAGCTGTTCCACACTTAAAACTGTTGCACCAAATCAAGCCTGAGGTTTACTTGGACTGGTTTCCAGTGGGCAGCATCAAATGACACAGAGTGATGTTGAACCACTGTCATCCTCCTTCCAGCAGCCAGATGTTGAATAATCTCCACTCACACCAAATAAACACAGGCAAGCTTAAGATGTGAAGCAAGAAAATTCCTTTAGAAAATGTTCAGCATCGCCACTCAGTAATGATTTATGATAATAAAACTGTGAACATTAACAAACCTTTTTTGATCTGTGTTTAATTCTTGCCCTCAGGAAATATTTTTGCCTTCAGATACCACCATCAAATTTATTCCTGAAAGGCAGGTTTGCAGAAAAAGTTCTGAGTCTCCTGTTGGACACCAAATTGAACATGAGCCAGCAGAGTGCTCTGGTGTCAAAAAGGGCTGAAACTATCCTGGGCTGCATTAGGCAAAGTATTGCCAGAAGGTTGAGGGTGTCTGTGATTCTGTGGTCTTTTGGGTAATGGAATCAGTTCTGACAGTGTAGGTAGAGAGGCACAAGGATTTGTACCTGGGCAAGATCCTGTTACAGGCACACCTGAACTCACAGCTCTTACCTGCAGCGTGGGCAGGTGGGAATGGAACCTGGGACACACAGTCTGCCCACATACTGGGTTTAACACCAAAATCCTCGGTATTAAGTTAAATTAAAAACGACTGCATTGCTTTTGTCACGTCTCCATTAAGAGTAGTGACTAGAGCTACAAAACATTACACTGGTCATTAAGAATTGCAAAATTCTGAAGCTATGGTAGCTTAATTGCTGTCTGTACTACATTAAACACAATGGTGAGTTTTCACAGACATACTGGCCATTGTGTCAGTATTATAAGTGCTAAAGAATATGAATATAGAAATTATTTATGAAATCTTGGGCATGTTACTCCCATGGGAAAGTGTAGTTGTGCACATATACATCCACCTTTTCTGACAGTCCTGACACACCCTCCTGATTTGAAGTCATTGTTCTTTCTAAGATGAGGTATGATATCCTTGCTCTACGTGTGGCAATATAACATAATATAATATAATGTAATATAATATAATATAACATAATATGTGACTCTGTGATGGTTACATTGCAGACAAGTTCTGAATAGCTTGGAAGCGATTCAAGCTTGGAAGGCACCTCAATACATGAAATAAATTCTGTAAAGATGTAATTAGGTCTTTCATGTGATTAACCACACAGTTTCAAAACATGCCTTTGGGTCAGCCTGTCCTAGTGGTCTTATCCAATAGATCTCAGGATCAGCAGAACTGGACTATGTCCTGGTTACCCCTGTGGATAAACAGAATTACGGTAGATGCTGCAGACTGATCTTTGCCCAACAGAATAATCTGCAGTGAAAAATTCCCTGCTGATGGAAAGCAGATTTGATCCACCCAGGATGAAATTTTAGGTTAAGTAACAAAAACCCAGTACTTCTACTCCATCTGACCTGCTAGAATCCAACTGGGCTTTTCCCTTTTTTTTTTTTTTTAAGTTTTTATTAGGTTTTCTTTAGATAATTTTGAAAACAACTCAGAACAACATAGAAATAGCAGGTATTGAGGTTCTCTTACTCATAGAAATACCTTCCGCCTTTATATGCTCATATTAACCAGAGCATTTTTCCTTATCCTCTTGGTCCATCTGGATGAAGTTTTGCTTCAGGGTGGGTAAGTGTGGGATTTATAACTGTGAGACATTGTGGAGACTGAAGATTACCTGATTATCTATCTACCTACACATATGAGTTATAAATCTATAAGTTGTGGGTGCCCCATCCCTGGAAGCGTTCAAGGACAGGTTGGATGGGGCCCTGGGCCATCTGATCAAGTGAGTGGCATCCCTGCTAATGGCAGGGCTGTTGAAATTAGATAAACTTTAATTCTCCTTCCAACCCAAACCATTCCATGATTCTTTGATAGGCTCAAAAAAATTAATCAGAGGAATATTGGTGTGAAAAAAATGGCTATAAAGTGACTATTAAATATATTTATCAATATTATTTAGCTCTGAAAATCCCAAAACTGCAACTTGCTAGAAACTTCAGGGCTGTTATGAGTGGATTATTCTGTACTGACTCTCTTCCTTGTCCCTTTCTGAGGCTCATGCTACAATCCTTGAACAGAGACTAGCAGATTTGGTTTGACATGGGACAGCCATTCTAAAGAGTCTTCTTGTTCTGAGTGTGTTTTGTTGCAGTGATTCCTGGGACCACGGCTACTCTCAGTGTTCTCCACATGAAACAGAAATTTTTTTCAAGAGAGTAGAGTGAGGATGTCTCAGTAAGGCAATTACCTAAGAAATTAAAGAACTGAGGAAAACTAAAACTAATTACAACTATTTTAAGGAACTGTATACCACAAGGTATCGTGTTATTGTAATAGGCAAATGAAAATGAGAGGGACAGGAGGTAGAATGATATAAAGAGCAGCTTTTCTCATTTTTTAAGACAAAAATCTGTTGTATTTGAAGGTCAAATGCAGGCTGCTATTATTAAGTATTAAGGATAAATTTGTTTTGGAGAAACACCAGATGCTTACTAAGTATCAGTGGAGGGAATGTGGAAAAGAACATTACTACCAATGGCAATAATAAAACAGAAGTAGGATATAAAAATGCAAATAAACTGCTTTTTGCTCAGCATATGGCATTGTAGAAATACAGAATCAACCCAGCTATAAACCAAGCTAGCAAAGGATGCTTTGCACTAATATTCTAAAGAGTTAAATTAATGAGGTTACCATCAGAAACCATATTAGAAATGCTAACCTTTCAATGAACATTTAGACTATTAAGATTTTTCTTTCTCCAAGCTATATTCTCTCTGAAATGTGAATGCCCTCCAAGTTTAAGGAGCACAATATAAACAAAAGACATTTTTTTGCCTGCATATTTAAAATGTAAAGTGCCATACTTAGCATTGCTACATAATTCACTTTTCTGCTACATTTCTCAGAAAACATCGTCAAGTAGCAATATTGAAGACAAACAGCATCTGCATTTGAAGTGAGATACAATCTTCTCAGGCTGTGAACAGAGGAGATGCCTCTGCCTTTCTGAAAGGTTGAAGTCAAGACCTTTAGCTGAATATGCTGCTTCTTTCATAATAACGCCTGAATTGTAGCTGGTGTTTGCCCATTTATTTCCTCTTTGATTGCTTTGCTGGTAGCTGTTTGTGCTTTGCTTAATGTTTATTTCCCCTTGGTCAGTACTGAAACCCCTCAATACTGTGAAGCTCTTCCCAGCTGAAAGCTGAGATGGACTTTCACATATCTTTGACCGTCACTGCATTAATATTGCGGTATCCAGCAACAGCACAATACATACGTAGGTTTCACTTCAGCTGGACTGTAATGGTTTCTCCTGCTCTGGATGCAACCAAAGTGATACAGGGCCTCATGGGGAATCCATTCAGAGTAATTTCATTTCAGCACTTGCTAACTTCAGTTCTGCTCTGAAGTCGGCTGCACTGGTAACTAAAAGACTGATATGCATCTGCCAGCACATATTGCTTGATGATGATCCAAAAGCACAGGTGTAGCTGCTCCCCTATGGTTATTTCCCATCTTTAGGTATTCAGCTGGCTGCTCTGGGTTTCCATTTCTTTACCTTTGTCAAGCTCCTACAAGCATTTTTTAGTCTGAAGTCTTTCAAAGCCCTTAAATTCCCTGTCAGCAAATGCTACAAAAATGCAAAGCACTGCTAGCATAAGGCAGCATGCTCTTTATCCCAGAGAAATAGTGAAGTCTGCATGAAGGCGAGAGGATTGCTGAGAGGAGAGGAGGTACAGGAGGCATAAAAGCAGATTCTTCAAAATAAGTTCTGCTGACCTGTAAGGAATAGAACAGAAAATTTCAGTTGGGAGGGACCTACACCACCATGCAGTCCAGCTTCCTGACCACTTCAGGGCTGGCCAAAAGTTAAAGCAGGTTATTAAGGGCATTGTCCAAATACCTCTTAAATACTGGCAGGCTTGAGGCATGAACCACCTCTCTAGGAGGTCTGTTTCAATCTTGGAACATCCTCTCTGCAAAATACATGAAAGATTATCCCTTCATCCATGGGCAGATGATCTTATCATCAATGATATCAAATTAGTTTAGACCAGCCTTTCTCTTTGAGGTCCGTGCCTGATGATAGATTCTTTGACCACAATTTTTCTGGGAACTGAAGTTAGATTAACAGGCCTGTGGTTTCCTGGGTCTGTCCTCACAATGTTCTTGCAAATTGGAATCATCTTGGCTAATTTCCAGTCAGCACAGACCATTGGTAGATGATCAGGATGTCATAACATCCATATCCAGAAATGGTTCTTGATTTTATCTACTCTTGCGGCTTTACGCCTCAAGCTTACAAATCGAGTGCTTCAGGAGAAGAGGGGCCCACAGGAACAGGTGATCAGTGTTGTGACTGTATTGACCAAGCTGCACGTTCTTCCTCACTGCATTGCAGCCAGTGCTCCCCACATGCAAGCAGTTGTGGTCCCTATTATCCTGCTTCGTGGTAGACTGTGATCCCCTCCTGAGGAGGAGCAGCCTGGAATCGGAGGAGACACAGAAAATGTTCTGACCATCAGCACTTTGGAGGTAGTAAAGGCTGTTTAATGCTCCTGGAAGGAGAAAAATACTCCACCTTTTTATTTGTTACAACATATTTAATCAATTTTTTTTTTTCTGTTTTGTTTGGTTGGTTGGTTTGTTTCGGTTTTTGTTTTGATTTGGATGGATCTGTGTTGAAAGTGCTTTACTTTTTTTATATACATGGCTAAAAAGACCTAGCTGTTTCCAGCAGTCATTGCCTCACCCTCCTTTTTATCTTTCTCTCTACTTGTTTGAGGTGGGCAAAATGGATCTCTGTACACTGTATTCTCAGCTCGTCATACCTGCTGATGCAGCTCTTCACTGTGCATTTTATTGTAAAGAACATGACAAATATTTGCCGATCCTGATCTTGTATTTTCTCTGTGAGGAGGACTGTGTGTGCAGTGTGATGCTTTGGAGATTATTTTCTTGTGGTATCTATTCTGATATATGCTTTGGTTTGTACCTTAAACTTGGAATAGGTTTAAATGATCATGAGTTCTTGCATTGTCCCTGACAAATCTCTGCTATGCAGAAGATTTCTACCTGTCTGTTCAATATTATCACTCCCACTGAGAAGTGGAGTTGTCCACTCTGGGCTCCAGTTCTGAGCAGGGGAATTCTGTTGCTCAGGACAACTGAACAACTGGATATTGAGAGGCAGAGTTTCAGCAGGGGCAGCTTCCCACGGCAGGAAAAGGTTAATGCACATTTAGTTCCTTCCAGGAAATTCACAGAAGTGAGGGCACTGGCCTTGTCCCTGGCTGAGCTCACCTGGGGAAGCAGAGCTGCGCTTCCCTTTGCTGATCTGCAGATACAACAATGTCAATTTGCCTGCTCACTGAACTGTCAAGGACTCTTCTGTTTGGAGGGCACTTCTGCAGAGCTCATATCTTTCCTGTTGCTCAAAAAAGCCATGAGAGGGTACTTAAATGGATCCACTGGGAAGAAAGCTGTGAAAGCTATTTGTCATTAAAATAAATTTTACTAGCTTTCACATTAAGCAAACAAAGAAAAAAGGAACAAATTGAGATAGCTGGTAAAAAAAATGATAGATCCCAATTCTCCTTCTTTCTGGTTACCTGTTAATTCCCTGCAGAACCAATGCAGAGATTATGCAGAATCCATCACAATAAAGAATTGATTTCTGCGTTTGGAGTGCTAGTATGATATTAGTCACTAACTAAAACCAAAAAGCTTTTTCAGCTGGATGATTTCTTGCTGATTTTAACTTTTTCATGCATCTTCTTTAAATCAGATAAATTTCTTCTTGCAGAGGACTGATATGGTAAAGTTTTGCTTTTCTGAAAAAGAGAAACCTGACTAAGGCTAATAATTTCTTCCTCAGGCACGGATGTAGGTAACAGAAATGAAGGATCCAGAGCTGAACTGTGAGATGCAAAAGGCCACAAAAATGGAGAAAAGTAGGCACAAGTAGTGGTAGCTGCCTGGACCTCTGGCTACAGAGGTACACCTAGGAACTCAGGGTAGAGACAAAACCCACCAGTCTAGAGATAATTATGCTTTTATTTAAGAAATCCATCTCTGCTGAGAAGCACAATGCACCATTCAGACACCACTGTGGAGTTGTAAAAGGAGTTTTACCGGTAAAGGGTACAGAAAGTCACTGTGGGCTCCTATATAGACATGACAGATCTCTGTTACCTGCTGGTATGGGTTTGTAACAACAGCTCCCACCCTGCTCTTTAAGCAAAGATCTATTCCTTTCCCTGCTTACCTGTTTGCCAAAGCTTGGGAAACAAAAATCTTCCCCTTTGCACTGTGCCAATGGCTAATTAACTCCCAAATCACTGCAGCTCCTTAACAAAAATATCATGATCTGGCAATAAAGGAAAATAAGTTTATAGACAAAATGTAATTAGAACTGGCAAAGCTTCTATTTGCTATTGGGGAACATCCTTGACTGTGTTTTCCTGTTGTTTACTTATAGACTTTATTTGTTTTGAAGAATGGGTCTGAAAGAGTAAAAAGAACAGTATTGTGCTTTGACCCCTCAGACATGGAACCACCCCAGGGACAGGCCAAAGAGACTCAACCTGGGCAGTGTGCTCAGCCCAGAGCACACTCGTGAGGCTGGGTGCAGACAGACTGGTGGATTCCATTATTTGACTCTGGGAAACGAGGCTGGAGTGTGGGAAAAAGAGAAGACTGCAATGCAGAATGCTAACTCACACGCACGTCCTTTCCAAATTGTGAAGTTTGTCTGGGTAATTTTCAGATCCATGTTTCCCTTTGTGCCACAACTGCCACATTTCCCTTTTTCCTGCCTTGTCCTCAGTCACTCATTTTCTCCATCCTAGTTCAAGAGGAACAGTAAAACTCCTTTTCCAGCTTCTTTGATGCATTTCTGCATCCATCATTCTCAAATTTAAATTTTCTCCCTGCTGTGAAGGATGCAGCACAGCTCAAGGCTCGACATCATCCTAGCTAATTTAGTTTTCTGGCTTTTGGTTAATAACTTTTTTTGCTAATGATTATGTAGCTTTTTCCTTACCTTCCTCCTCCACTATCTCCTTTCTTTTGTTTCTGCCTCCCTCCTATAATCCTTGTCTTACTGGGATGAAGGTTATTTTAGTCTGAATGCCTGTTGAAACTCATTTCTTTCGCCTACCACTGCAACTCTGATCCCTGTACGTTTGCAGTGTTATGTGGTTTTTTGATCTCTTCTTCTGTTGATTTCTAAAACTGGGAAGACTTCATTTGCAAATGGCTTCAGTTCTCTGTCTTTATTTGAACTACCAGCTCACTTTCTATAATTTACCATAGATTTCTGACAGAGATGTGGCTACAAAGCACTTTCACTGACTCACCAGATGAAACCTCTGAATTTTCATGTCTGTGAGGAAAACATGGTGATTGCATCTTAATTCTCAAAAATGCCATATAGAGTGCAATGCACAAGTTGGAGAAAAATGCTCTTGGCAAAGGAGTGAGAAGCTATTTGAACGGAAATAGCACAGCGGATATTTAAGACCACCTGGGAAATCAGTGACCAGTTAGCTTGACTTCAGTAGGCTGGAATGTAGTAGCAGGGGACTGTAAAAATAAGTATTCTGGGGAAATGAACCTGCTGAGCAATAAGCACGATGAGTTTGAGACATTAATCACATCTGACAAAAACTGTGACATCTTGGGTTATTACAGGATGTGTGGGTGAAACACATGGTGGGTGCAATCCATCTTTCCTTGAGTATTGTACTTGATGCATTCCAATCTAAACCTCAGGACACTGCAGAAAGATGATGATGTGATTAACACTGGCTGGCAGATCACATTTGCCAGTGCACAAACCTGTTAATGGACTTAAGGGTGGAGGTGCAAATATTTGAGCAATAGCATTCAATAAAATTGTAAGAGGTAGTGGACTTTGGATCCCAATAAGAAATTATCTTAGACAAGGTCTCAAAAGTATGTAAGGATTAGATAAGGATTTTTCAGGTTACTAGTTCTTGGAATTACACTTTGATGAACATGGTGCTGTGATGGGAAGCAGTGCACACAGCAGCCAGAAGGAAGACTAAAATAGCTGTTGAGTGCTCTGGTGAGAGTAGGAACTGATAGGAAATATTTTAAAGTAGAAAGAAGCAGTGTGATATACATGAGTGCTCTGGAAAGATGACTACTGTGTTTCTTTCCAAGGAATCTTCGGAAAGTATTGAAACACAGCAGTTATTTGAAATATTTGACCTATTAACAAAATCAAGCGCTCTGCAATCAAGAGAAGATTGCTGCAGAGCAGAAAGTGACCTACTTACAGCTTTGCTTCTGAAAGTCAGAGGTCCTTCAACTGATTAATAGAGCAGCATTAAATAATGCTCATACTGCAACATTTAATGTTTTTATATATCTCAGGCTGGTTTTAGAGCCCTTTATTTTCCAAGTACCCTTCAGGGAAAAAAATCAGCATGAAAATAGTGAAAACTGAGTTGTTTAGAAGTCAGCAATTTAACTTAATGTTTAAATTACAATTTAACAATAGAGAATTTTTACAAGGGGAATTTGGGTGGGATTCCTCTTACCCTGTGATGTTGGAATTTGATTTCTGAAGTGAAATAACAATCTCCTTCTGAACTAGATTTTCAGACCTTGTTACCTGCAGAGGAGCAGATATAATCTGTGACATCTGCTGTGAGTTACTCAGTTCACTCTAGGTAGGTGTCTGAAATGAATCACCCACTGAAGCTGCTGAAATCACCTCGTTTTCTCCACTACCAATAGAGTTGCCCCAAGTAACTAAATTTAGATATGGTAAATTGTTTTATATTTCCAGGATAAATCCACTAAGACTATGGCTTTCAGAGTTTTTAGAACAGGAATATTTTATTTTTTCAGATCTTAACAGTCATTTTCTCACTACAGATGCCACCATCATTGTGCTCATAAAGTGTATAAGCTGTGGTCATAGTCAATACACTGAAAAAGAGTCAAATCAAATTAGAACATGCCAAAAATATACTTCTCAAATCTTTTCCCCAGTGGTTGTTCCGATTAAAAAACTTAAAATTATTCTCACCAGTTATTTCTCATGACTCTCGGTTAAAACAGATTTAAATTTAATAACTTCTGGTCATCATCAGGAAGATGGAAAGCAGACCTCAGATCTGTGGGATGAAATACCTCTTTTTAGTGCCTCATCATTCTTTAAACATGTAGCAACAGGACTGTATTTTCTTTGAGGCATCAGAAACATCAGAGTTTACTGTTAAAATCTAATCATCACCATCCCTTGACACATTTAAAAGTCTTCTTGCTTCTTATGATGAAATAAAAGATGGAGAGCAACTTTTTACACAGGCATAGAGTGCTAGGGCAAGGAAGAATGATTTTATACTAAAAGAGGGGGGATTCAGATTATATTATATAAAGAATTCTTTGCTGTGAGAGTGGTGAGGCACTGGAACAGGTTCTCCAGAGAAGCTGTGGGTTCTCTGTGAGAGGAAATGTTCAAGGCCAGATGGGACAGGGCTTGGAGCACCCTGGTCTGGTAGAAGGTGTCCCTGCCCATGCAAAGGATTGGAACAAGATGATCTTTAAGGTCCCTTCCAACCCAAACCACTCTATGATGATGTGGTTTATGGTACTGGATATTTTGCAGAAGCCTAGACTAATGAAAGTTTCAAGTCAAAATCTACCACGTGTAGTTTTGGGGTAAGTACTGGGCTGTTGCCTGCAGCTCCAGCCCTGAAGGACACCTTCTGAACCCAGATTTCACCACGGTTTGCACACTGAGATTTAGGTCTCTGTTAGATATGTGTCTACATGTCTGCTAGAACTCTGGTCTCCCACAACAGTCACTAGAAAGAATATGCCAGCAGAGACAAACGTTTTAATACCTCCCACAGTGTTTAATTGATTGCAGTTACAGCTGGATCAGGGAGCTGCTAATGGCCTGTAAAACCATCAAGAAGAGAAGTTTAATTTGAAAAAAAATGTCCAAGGGCTGCTTGGTGTCCTAGTTGAACAAGTGGGTTTTAGAGGTGAGCTTAAGTATCATTTGTATCATTAGTAAGGAGCAGGTCCTTCCTATATATCTGCAGACTGCTGGGGGTCACGGGGCATTTTCAGCCACTTGGTGTACCTTAAAATACCTGAGACATCCACAAGACAGTGGTAGGTAGAAGTGGCTCCTCATAAGACTGAGAACTTTATTCTAATGAGGACCAGCTGAGGAAAATGGAGTTGTTTAGCCTGGAGAAAAGGAGGCTCAGGGGGATCTCCTTGCTCTCTACAACTCCCTGACAGGAGAGTCCAGCCAGGTGAGGGTCAGGCTCTTCTCCCAGGTAACAAGTGATAGGACGAGAGGAAATGGATTTCAGTTGCAGCAGGGAAGGTTTAGATTGGATATTAGGAAAAGTTTCTTCACCAGAAGGATTGTCAGACACTGGGACAGGCTACCGAGGGCAGTGACGGAGTCACCATCCCTAGAGGTATTTAGCACATGTGTACATGTGGTATTTAGGGTGAGCCCCTTTACTGCTGGATGTGGCAGTACTGGGTTAATGGTTGGATTTAATGCTCTGCAAGATCATTTCCAACCTAAATAATTCTGCGATTCTACATGACACAGGACATATGTGAGATCTGTGTCATGATGCAGAGGACTCTGGAGGGCAGGTGAGATACTCTAGCACATTTCAAATGACTTGCTAAGTTATGCATGAGCAGCTGATCCAATCTTCAACATGGATCCTCCACAAATCAGCTATTCCTGTGTCACTATTTTAATTTTCTTAACCCCAGAGTAGAAGAACGTGGGTTTGAATCTGTGCTCATGTCTTTAAATTCCTAAACCTTCAGAGCCCATCTCTTAAGATACTTTTATTCAAAGAGTCCCCATGAATTTCCTCCTGAATCATGCCAGTTTGTCACGTTGGCATTTTTGTGCTGTGGGGAGAAAGAAGAATGTGAAGCACAGGGCAGTCTTAGGTATATAAAATGGATACCAGATATTGTTCATTGAAATTCCATTACTTCCTGGTGCATAACAAGGAAACCACTGTAAAAATCACCACCCAGAATCCAGAATGTCGGGGCTTGTGTGTACCTGTTTACAGAAAAGGGAGGAAGACATGGATTGCTTCACTTATAGGACCACTGTGAGGTCCTTCCATATCCTGGGTTGAAAATTCATATGAAAACATCCAGAAAAAAAGCTCAGATGTGATAGATTTATGGGAAATTGAAAAGTGTAAGAGAGAAAACTCAAGAAACCAAGAAAAAGATCAATAAACAAAATGAATTTTCCTATAGTGTACAATTAAGACTGAAAATGCAATAAATTAAGAGAAAAGGTTATCCATGACATGGATAATATTTCTTACATTGCTCTCGATGCCTAGGAGGTGATGTCCAACCTCTTGCTTCAGGATTGGTAAAAAATAATAAACACCAGATGAGAAGCAGCTCATTTCACTCTGGTGAAGGACCTGGCACTCATGTCCTTCTCAGCCCCTGTCAATTGCCTTTGTCAGGGGTGGCTTTGGGATTAGATGTGCTTAATCCCAGTGCAGAGAAAGTTTTCTAGGTCAGGTGGGAACCAAGGGCATTTTACATCCCTCTTCAATGTTATTTAGGTATAGTGAACAGTTCCTGCCTGTTGAGGCTGTTTTGACTGCAGATAAGGTGTGTAAGGGAAATGGTAAATGCTCTGTCAAACACAGTGGATGAGGACTGAATAAAACACCATGGGAAGGGAGGAGCACTGCATTGAGGAGGAAGGCATTATTTGACCAAGAGAGGACTTCATTACTCTCTTCATTACTTCATTACTCTCCTAACTTTTGCGCATTCCCCTCACCTTGTCTTGTTCCTTAGCAATAAAAGAAAGAACATTTCCCCTGCTTTACTACCACAGTGCTAGCCAAAATAGACCAGGCTGATTAAATTCTTCTGAGGCGACCTCCTGAGTTGTGTGAGATACAGCTTCATATTTTTTCCCTGCATTATATCTATATTTATTGTAGTTTTACCATTTCATTTGGATATTAGCATTTACTCAATCTTTCCCTGACTTGGACAGTCACAACCACGAAAATTAATTAATAAGTGATAGGACATGGGGCAATGGTTTTAAACTGAAAGAGGGTAGGTTTAGACTGGACATAGGGAATAATTTTTTATGATGTTTGTGAGAAACTGGAACAGGTTGCCCAGAGAAGCTGGGTACAGAAGTAGCTGCCCTGTCCCTGGAAACATTAAAATGAGGCTTTAAGCAAATTGATGTAGGAATTAGATGATCTTTGAAGCCCCTTTCCAACCCAAAGCCTTAATTAAATGAAAGCCCTAGTTAGCTAATCAAAGTCCTGTGCTGTTTTGTAGCACCAGACCAGTCACTGTGCTTTCCTTTCTGCTCATTCTGCTGTTGGTGTTAGAGGTGTCAGAGGCAGTGATGATGCCATCAGTGATGAACATGTAACAAATACAACAGAAAATGCCGCAGTTCTTATTTATTGGTCAAAAATAAAGTAGTATGTCCCATAAAAAATCGAAAGCTTGCATATATTAGAGAAAAAGGAACATCTTCCATTACTGGGAAATATCTTAAGCAGCAATTTCACAGCAACTTAGGGAAGTGAGAAGTATTTTGTTATTTGGCCTAGGCTTAAATACACTTTTCGTGAAGTGCTTATATCTGGCACTACTGAAATGGTTTTTATGGTATGTTACTTCTATGAAATTAGGAGAAAGTTTTACTGTGCTGATTTCTTAACTGGGTAGTTCCCCACAGTGTCAAGAAAGAACATCTCAATGCTGATAAATAGAAGAAATGTAGCCTAGCAGTTTGAAGGACTCAATTGTTAACAAAAACTTTCTTTTAACTATGTTTAAATTTACGAGATGCTTTGCAGCAGGGAAAAATAAGGAATAAACAGTTCTTCCTGTGCCGTAGGCCCTGGGGGAAAAATATTGTGCTCTAATGACCTACAACTCACAAGCCTGAATAGACTAAAGTTGATAAGGGAAAAAAAAAAGATGATGTTTCTCTTTTTGATGTTCTTTGCCAGCAGGGAAAAAAATGATGTAAATATTTGTGTTCTATTGACACATTTAGTCAAAAGCCCAAGGGACATGCTTTCAGATGGTACAGTGTTACATAGGATATAATCAGGGAACTATTTTCTATGGAACTTAAACTTATCTGCAGATAATGAGAGATCCAGCCTTGTTTGGAATGTATCCCAAAAATCTGGTTAGTGCAGGTGTATGTGGTGTAATTTATAGACAACTTATGAAGCACAGATGCAATGAGAAAGGGGAGTCTTATTGATATTTCTGGCTTGAAGGGTATTTCTGCAAGTGCTCCTTAGTGCTATCTTCAGATGTTTTCAGGGTGTGGTATTTATATGGGAGACTTTTTAGTCCTAAGTCCCTTTAACCCAGTAGACATATCCTAAAAGTCCTAGGGTTTGAAGTCAGTTCTGCTCTAGAAATCCTCTCTGTCCTTGGGTATTCAGTGTGGTTTTGCTGTATAAGTTCTGTCCATAGAATGAGAACTTTAACAAGCCTATTATCTATTTACTCTGTAACCACTTTGAGACAAGCATTGTCTCTTGCTATATGAATATAAAATGCTTCGAATAACGAAGTTTAATCTGAGTTTCTTTAAGGTACCTCTGTTGAATTATAATGATTAATCAAATTGAGTAAATAGTATTTAGAAAAAGATAAAAAGAGTGCAATGGTTTACTTTTTACTTCATAGGATATTAAATGCAGAATTAATTGAAACTGAGTCCTAGCACCTATTTAAAAGTGATGAAAGAAACTTCTTTCATACTGCAATATTCAACTTTCAGTCTCCTTATTGAAAACTCTTACTAGAATTTGCATTTCAGCTGAATGAAGTAAATTATTCTCAATGTCAGTTATTTGTGGGTATTTTTCCTGAATGCAACCCAGTGTTCATCCTGTAAATGAATGCTCACCACAGAGGCATACATAGGGTTACTCAGGAATATGTGAAACACATCCATCTCCCCACAATCTGTCTTCTCACAGAGAGAAGGATGGATAGTGAATTAACGAGACAAGATACAGGTAACTTGGTAGGAAGAAGACAAGATGTGTGACTCAGATCTATGGATCTGTTTATATGTCCATATAGTCTCTGTGGGGTAGGATTCACCTCTGGTTCCTTTACACCTGGAGCACCCCCCAGCTTGAGTCCACTTGCCTTGGACATCTCCCCTCTTTTAGGGTGCTGTCCTTCTCACTGCGCTGGCACAGCAAGTCTAGTAATTACTGTAGATGAGATGCAACTTTTTAAGTCTGGCAGCAGGAAATTATTCTGTAATTATGCAGCCCAGACACAAGAATCAAGCTAACACTTAATAATTCAGGTACTTCTGTGATAGCAGAAAACCTGACATGTCCTGACTGAGCTTACTGGGTGCCCTTGCTGTTTATGTGCAGCTGTTACAGCACCTTCCCATTGCCTGTCTCTAGTTAGGCTGCTTTAATAGGAATGTGTGCCTGTGTAAGTTGTGATCCCACAGCTTTCTGGGGCCTGGTCACATCCTTCCTGCTGTGGATGGCTGAGGGAACCTCCTCAGCAGCTCTGAAGTGGTTCCTCTCAGCAGACTTTTCAACAGTAAGCATTGTTCTGGATTTTTGCATAAGGTTAGAAGCTGAAATATCTGATCTCTTTCAGCAATTTTCTGAAACACAAAACCCCACATATAGTGAGGATAGGGGTTCCCTCCATTTCCATTCTGTCCCCCTTATATTTGAATTTTTCCCTTTACACTCCTTGGCACATGTAGGATAAAAGGCAAGTGCAGGAGTAATTTCAGCAGTTCTTTTGCAGGCTCAGTGATGTTATGGTTGAGCACAGCCTGTGAAAGTGGCAGAAGGTGTTCTGAACCATCCAAACACACCTGCTGTCCTGGCTGCTATAAACAGCCCTGAAGAGCCAAACACTATTACACTTCCTGAGTAGAAAAAATGCTCCTGACTTGCCCTCCTGCAGCCCAGCCACATCTGTTCTCTTCCAAACACTGAAAGCAAGAGAAAAGTCGAGGTGATACAGGAGGCACTTGAGTGCAGAGGATGAGATACTAACATGTCAGTGAGATGACACCTTCACCTTCCTCTTGATGCTTAGATTAGAAAATTTCTTGATGGAGAGATTGTTTTTAATGATGTGTTTATACAGTTTTTGGAAAACGGGGTCTTGTGCAAGACTGAATGTAGCTCATAATGAAAATTATGGATGAGAGTAATTGTGAATCTTTATGGGCAGTGGAATTTTGGTACTGGATAAAATACATGAATCTTAAATAATGGAGGCTGGAGAAAAGGACTTTGTAGGAAGGGAGGGGAAAAGATCAGGAGCTTCATCAGAAGGAATTATTAAAAGGCAAACTTCTCTCATCCAGATGGGGAGAACCAGAGGCAGCCCTGAATTTGGGGTTGATTCTGAAAAGTGCTGAAATCTATCCAGCTCTCATTGTTTCCATGTCAGAAGTTCAGTAAGCCAAGAACTGGACAAGATAGGGTTATAAAGTAGATTATTGCAAGGTAGATTATTAGCCTCATCTAAGTCATGCACCTCACATATTTGTGTTTCATGGAACTGGAAAGCTCATGAATGAGGGATTGATTCTCAGATAACATGAATCAACTCAACTGTTTATTCACTGTAGCTACACTAGTGATAAGATCTGACCCATACAGATTTTGCTTAGAAATGAAATGTGCCTAAGTAGAAATATTTTAAAAAGACATAACTTTTTGATGTGAGCCAAAAATTTCCAAAGTTTTCTTATCATCCCAGCTGTAAATATGATGAAGACCACAGTACCCTTAAGCAACAGATAAGACATATCTGAGAAAAGTGTCTTGTCTTTCAGAGCAGACATTTCTCACGCAAACTGGAAAACTATAGGCCTTGAAAACACTCATGAGAAACAAAGTCCTTGTCTTGGACTGTGAATTGGGCATAGCACAGGTCTGCTGAGTGGACAAAGTGAGGTGGTAGCCAGATGAGGTGTGTGTACCAAGTTTCCATTTAGCAGAAAATAATCCTGCATTACTAAAAGAGAGTTACAGTGGCTGCTGAGAGTGCCATGAGCAGTTATTCACTTGCAAATACAGATGATGACATTTCCAAGAGTACTGACATGTTATAATGGAAGGAACGAGGTACATGAAGAAAGAGATGGCTCTGAAAGACAGCCCACCTGTGAGGACTGGAAATTCCCACTTTAGCTGAGAGTGACCAGCTGCAGGTAGCAAATTTTTCTTGACACTGTACATGCAATGGTCTCAATCTTCTCCTCTCCTCTCCTCTCCTCTCCTCTCCTCTCCTCTNCTTTCCTTTCCTTTCCTTTCCTTTCCTTTCCTTTCCTTTCCTTTCCTTTCCTTTCCTTTCCTTTCCTTTCCTTTCCTTTCCTTTCCTTTCCTTTCCTTTCCTTTCCTTTCCTTTCCTTTCCTTTCCTTTCCTTTCCTTTCCTTTCCTTTCCTTTCCTTTCCTTTCCTTTCCTTTCCTTTCCTTTCCTTTCCTTTCCTTTCCTTTCCTTTCCTTTCCTTTCCTTTCCTTTCCTTTCCTTTCCTTTCCTTTCCTTTCCTTTCCTTTCCTTTCCTTTCCTTTCCTTTCCTTTCCTTTCCTTTCCTTTCCTTTCCTTTCCTTTCCTTTCCTTTCCTCCTTTTTGTGCTTTCCTGGATGTATCCTTAGGACACTTTGAGTCAAGCAAAGAGTACCTGTGGTGCATCAGTCTTCTGATGGAAGCAGTACCACAGCCTCATCCTAGAGATGTCTGAGCTGGATGTGATTATCCATAGTCCTTTACTTTGGGTGTCCTTTACAGCTGCACAGATGTCTATGCATAAAATAGGACAAATTGAAAACAAAGAACTTAGCAGTCATTTCTGCAAACGCCTGCCCCAAATATGCTGAACTGCAGAACTGTGATGTGACCCTCTCATGTTTCTTATGATTCTGTGCAGGTACATAACACATTTCTGTCTGTGATCTTCTGCGAGAGCTCACAAAGGTATATATAAAAAAAGAGATGATGAATGGAAGGACCCTGCTTGAGTTTCCTCCTGGGATAACCAGTGTGGAAAAGGCAGGACTGAGTCACTGAAGTGAAATCCAGCACTCCACTGAAGTGTCAAGCAACGGTTTATCCCTTGGCACACACTGCAATTGCAAGCATCCTGCCTTATATTACATTTAGCTCTGTCTAAGTTTTCATACATCTGGTTTTAAGACTGATTAACAAAACCGGTAAGGCCATGGGGGTATTGGATGATCTCCTTTCCAAGAAATTTTGTCATTTGGGAAGCAAAACATCTATTCTGAAGGGAGAGGAAAAACTTAAACCTCCCCAACTCCCCAAATGAACCTCCCCATTTGCCTCTACAATTCTGAAATGTTCCTCTTGATTTCAGGCTTTAACAACTACTTGTTATGGAATATGGTGTCTCAAAAAGTTAAAAAAAGTTGTTTGGAAGAAGGAGTTCAGATACTCTCGAAACATATTATTATATCTTCACTTGTTTCAACAAAAAAAGCTCATCCTTTGCTGCTGATGAAGTATTATATTTGGAAGGAAAAATTACTCTGCTGAAAAATATCTGTGTGGCTTCAAAAATTATGTATTTTCAGGGTTTTTTTCTTGGAATGGGTCAAGTCATGCAGCTCCTCAGTGCTATTAATAATTGTACTTACAATGGTGCTTGTTATGGAGAGTTTTCAGGCAGGAGCACAGAAAGCCTTGGATCTGAATGCCTGTAAATGAGAGGAAATGAAGCTGGGTGAGGCTGAGATCCAGCTCTAGCTGTGATTCTCAAGGCAGGAGGAAGTTCTCCTTATTCTGCTCTTCTGGCACCTGCTGAAGTTCACGGGCTGTTTGTTTCAGCATGACTTGTGACCAGCACCACCCATCTACATCAGCACATGAGTTCAACTGTTGTCTCCTTTAATTAGGTCAATACTGTGAAATTCCAGTTCAGGGCTTCATTTAGGAGGTAGAGATCATAAAAAATAATTTTTTCCTTCTGTTCCTTGTGTGACATTTGGTTCAATCACTGTGTTCCACTTGGGCTTTTTAGCTCACATGGTGGCCTTCGCAGCAAATGAGATTTCAAAGAGCAATGAGAAGCCTTGCCCAGACTGCAGCTGCCACTGCAGAAAAGCAGACATTCCTCAGAGGTCCTGCATTTCCCTCTCTGCTATGAATGCCACAGAAACCCTTGGGGACCTCAAATCACAGCTGATGCCTAAGTTTGGATGGCTGTCCAAAGACCTACTTTGGACCACCACCACCTCAAAGTGGGGAAGAAAATTGGTCTTTCCACAGAGCTGAAAATGAGGAGGGTTCATTATGGTCATTTAACTTAATCTCCTGATTATCACAGGCCATAAACCTTTATCTTTGACCAGTGGGAGGTGGGGTGGTAGACTAAATGGATTAGTTTTGGTCTTTGTGGTATTAGCTAGTTCAAAGAGAGTTACAATCCCTTAATTACAGCTATCTGCAGTCGGCTTGGGTACTTTTGGTGCCCTTTTTCCTGCAGAGAGGTTAATTGTTCCATTTCAATCTCGCTTTTTCATCCTTTTCTCTTTTGCTGCAACTGCTCCAACTGATCTAAAGCAAATCAGTGCACACTCTCCTGAAAGGATCTGTCTGGCTTCTTGTTTAACTACTCTGATGATTTCAAAAGGGCTGTTCATTATTATGTTCCCAGCAATTCAGTGCAAAGGTCTGTCCAGAAAGCAAACACAGTGCCCAGGCAGCTAAACTGCAGATGTTTTTCTGCATTTGAAAGTCCAAATTCAGTTTATTTAAGCATGAATTCAATAGATTAATCATAATCTGAGAAAAGTCAGATACTTAATGGGTACTTGAGAAAAAAATACTGAAAAATATCATGCATATTTGACAAAATTCAGACAAACCATTCTCCTGGAAGATCACTATGTTTCCTATCTAGTTAGGGACTAATCTCTTTTAAATAGGAGCTGTTGCCACAGCTCGTAACCACCTGATAAATGATACATCAGTTTTGGTATAACATTTGCATTACAGCTTATGGGTTCCAGAAATACAAAATTTCAGAACTTTGAGTTACTGAAAAGTTCTTGTGACATGATTTTTGAATGATAATATGAAAAAAAAAAGGATATCCCTGGATTTAAAGATATATGACCTGCAGAAGGAAATGAGACCTTGGAATTCATTTGGGAACTGTGATGGAGAAAAAAGCTTTTGCTAATACTCTGCTTGCTTTTTCCTCATGGTCTTAAATAGGCTGGAAATATCCTCTTGCTGCCACATCACATCATTATTAAATTGTTCTCTGTGTAGACATAAATTTCTTTCTGTCCTAAGTAGAATGTATCTCAGTTCTAAGCAGGTGTTGGTTTATTCTCCTAAATTTGGGTCTAGTATAATTTTCAGTTAAAATAATTGTAAATAATGCAAGGAGCCCTGGATATTTCACCTCTGGGGTCATCTCCCAAGTGCAGCATAGCTGGAATGTGCTCTGCATCTGCATCCATCTGCACATCCACGCAGTGCATTTAGACAGCCCAAAACCTCAATATTATGGAAAGACCACGTGAAGGTGAATATCACTAGAGACCATCCCTGCATTTCTGCCAGAAGGCACAGAGGAATCCAAAGTTTGCTTGAGAATTTGTGCTTACTTTCCAAATGCAGAGTTTCAGGGGAGGCTACAAAAGAGAGAGATGTTGTAGAAGAGATGTCAAAAGGTGAGTACTTGAAACACCACAGACCTATTTGTTATTCTTTTATTGCTTGAGATTTAGAAACAGGAGCCTGAGTGAGTTTTGATAGGAGCTACTAGAACCAAATTCCTACAGGAAAACCAAATTCCACAGGATGGTAATTCTGTGATAAAATAAACCACTGTGTTTTTTCTAAAAGTGATGGCTGGAAGACAGCTACTCATTCTGTTTTGTGTCGTTGCACCAACCACATAAGAAGGTGCTTTACACATCTCCACTGAGCATATTTTTTGTTTTAATCCATTCTTGTTCAAGTTCAGGTCTTTAAAGCTTACTTTGTTTATTGTAGTATTCCCACTAAGGAAGCAGGGTAGATTTTTCTCCAAGATCTTGGAAGTCGTTTGTGTAATTGTTCAACACAGGAGAATGTTGCCTGGGAAAATGATTCACGATTCTAGAAGACTGGCAATGTTAGCAGATTTCCAGGAGGTGGGCTGTGAGCACAGGGTCACATTGATCTCATCTCTGTCTCCTGTCAGTGTGTGTTATCAGCCAGGTCAGTAATGAAGGGATTTGCACTGCTTCTCTCTAGCACAACGTAAAAATTAATCAAGACAAAGTACCACTCAATAGCCAGCACTCTGAAGAATGCAAACCCATTTCCTCTTGGGTGATAGGCAAGTAGGATAGCTATTCCTCATTGCCTTTGCTCCTTGTCATCTCTATTAACTTCCAATTCACTCCCCAGAAGCCGTGGTTGTTAAAGATAATGCATGCAGGTATTTAGTTATAAGCATATCTTTCCCTACATTCCTGACAGCCCAAACATGTCAAGCAGGAAATAGAAGTGGAGAAAAAATAGGAAAAGTTAGAATATTGTTAATGTTCTATGTGGGGAAGGAAATATCTAACTTTTGATCTGTCCATAAGGCAGAAGAACTTACTCAGTACCCAGGCCCTAGAAAATGTCAAGTGTAATAACAATCATATGAGCAAAAAAAAGAATAAGAAGTGTTGAAGGAAAAGAATGGTTGTGCCAGAAGAACAAAATGGGACATAAATAATAAAGAAGTTGAAGTTTCAATTCAGTAAGGGATGGACTGTCAAAAGAAAGGCCCTGGAAGAGACTTCCAAAGATCTGGTGGCGCAGATCTAATGGAATATAGCAACACATTTGCCTGTTACATTAATTTGATATGGATGTCTTGGATTAGAAAGAGTGGGGCTGAGACATCTAGTCCTAAATTCCTAAATCCATACAAGTTTCTGATGTAAATGTGTATTTTGACCCCTTCTCTCCTACTCTCTTTCACATCTACTGTCTTAGAACTGGGCTGCCAAACTAGAATGTTGCAGGATGGGGAAAAAACCATCTCATATAACAAAAGTGCGCCTTTTCAAATGAGATTTATGCTTATGCTTCACTAAGCATAACTTAGTGTCACTGAAGTGCTTGTCACTGAAATGGGAGCTCCTACACAACTTCTCCCTCCTCCTTTCCCTGCATCTTTCTCTCCATCCTTTAAAACCTTCCAGTCTCAGGTTTTGTGATGGACAAAATCCATGTCAGAGTGATCAGCTTCAACTGTCAGGACAAGACAGCTCACTGGAATTGAAGTGACAGGAGCTCTGGATAGGCAAGGAACATCCTGGGTGATCCCAGGGTATTAACAGTTTTAAAGAGAAGCTGCTCTAAGCCAGGCAAAAGTTTAGTGTTTCAACCAGCCAGTGGAAGATTCCAAATTAAGTTCTACTCATAATTCCAGAACACATCTTTTTAATTGTCCTTGCTGGAGAACTCCACAAACTTTTTCTGAGGTTTAACACGATAAAACACCAGTCAGCAAAATTGGAATTATTTTCTTGAGAAAAATCTCTGCTAGCTCAATATTAATATTTTATATGGTTGAGTTTTAGGGATTTCATCTAATTACTTTGCTTTGGAATCTGCACATACTCCCACATGTACAAAATTGCAGCAAGGCAATTTGTAGAGGTTGTTCTAAAATCAACATTGCCTGTATTGGTGAGGCATAGAACTTTCCAAGTAATTTGAAGAAAGCAGAAGGTGCAATCTTGCCATGCCCCTTTTAAACAGCTTGAATGAATGTAAGAAAGAAAAATGGGAGCAGGTCAGCAAGTAATTAAACCTGTTGAGATCCAGCTGAATACCTGACACTGCTCAGGTTTCCCCTGCAGGTTCCCCCAGCTGAATCAGGCTGCAGGATCACCAGAGAAAAAAATGTTTTAAAAGGAGGAGATATAAAACTCACTTCGTTACAAAATTCCATTACAAAATTTTATTATAACGAATTAAGAAAAAAAGTGCTTAAACCACTGAGAATAGATAGAGCTTGTATTATGGATTTATGTTGAGACAAAGGTACCAAATCCTCCTTCAAATGGAAACAATAAAATCTGGGAGAAATGTGGGAGCTGACAAAACGCCTTGCTCTCATCTCCTGTCATCTCTAGCTACATCAATATTAGTCATATAAACTAGGGGCACATCTGGCTTATCTAGTCTCCAGAACAAGGTGGCTACACCCAAACCTTCTTTGGGGTGCAGTTCATGGCCTCTTTCATGTGACCTAGAGGTCTCAAATCCACCCACTAGCAAAGTTCTGGTGCTTTAAAGATGAACAGAATAATTGAAGTACATCCTCCTAGATTAAAGCACTTAATGGGATGACTTAATTTAGGAAATGAGGTGCCCTGGCCTGTCTCTAGTGACCACCTCCTCCCTCCTGCCCTTCCCCCTGGAGCTGCATCTGACTGCAGGGTGGGTGGCCAGGTCCTGGATTAGGCACACTGGTTAGTTGTTTATATTCAGCACAATAAACAACTGCAAATTTCACCCCTCAGCCTTGACTTTGTCTTGGTCACTTTTGCCAAAACTGGATCATTCAACAGAGTGAAAAGTGTTGTACGTCTCAGCCGTTAGGTCACTCCTCTGACAGTCACTCTCATGGGGCTAGAATATGGTCCTACAGAGCTGGAGATAGCCAGTGATGTCACAGCTCATTCTCTTTCTGTTTTCTGCTGCAAGGAAGGGAAAAACACAAAATAAAACACGGTGTTATTTTGGGATCACAGACACCCCCTCCTTACCACCCTCTGATCTTCGTCTTTTTTCATTCATTTATTCAAAGCTATATAGAGAAACTAACTTAGCTTAGGTTCAAGGAAAAGTTAATGCTAAAAATGATCCATCAGTAACATGTTTAGAAACATTAGTCTCATGTGATGAATACAGGTGCAGTCCTAAATCCATATCTGAGATTTTCAGTGGCTTAATTTTAAAAAACGCAGAGCATTTCATAGTTTGATCTTATGGAATGGCCTGTGTTGTAGGGGAACTTAAAGATTCACCAGTTTCTATCCCCTACCATGAGCAAGGACACCTGGTAGTAGACCAGGTTGCTCAGAGCTCCATTGATTGAACATTTTCAGGGATGGGGCATCCACAGCTTCTCTGGCAAACCTGTGCCAGGGCCTCACCACCCTCGAAGGGAAGAATTTCTTCTTACTATCTAATCTAAATCTCTATTCAAAACACTTTTTTTCCTCTGATGAGCCTGCAGCAATTATCACCGTCTCTGAACAGAGCACAGGTTTACCTTGGCCAGCAGCTATGCACCCACACAGCCACGCAGTGACTCACTCCCCGTCCCAGCAGGATGGGGAAAAGAGCTGGAAGAACAAAAGCAAGAAAATTTGTGGGTCGAGATAAAGGCAGTTTGAAAGTGAAGGGAGCAGGAGGTGTGTTTGGTCACAGCTAACACATGGCTGTGTAGTCATCACTGCTTTAGTCATAGATCCAAAATGGAATGGAGAAAGTCTGCTCCATGCCAACCAGACTCAGTACACACCCTTGCAATTCTTCCACATAAAAGTAGATATAAAGTTAATGAGCCTCATTCTCCCTGTCTCTCACAATTCTTGTTTTATGCTAATGTATGCTAAGTGGCTTCTATAAATTTAGCCTGAATTTGTAGAGAAGTAAATGAGAAGATATTGAATTGTTACCGGTCGGCCCCAAAACACTCTTGGTAGTTTTGGCTGTAGTGTTTTCTCTTGAGGCACCCTAAAGTCAACCAGAGGAGCTGGGGCAGAACATGCCATGGCACTGGTGCCTTCCCATAGCCTTGGGACCTCTCCTAAATAGTGTGTACTCCTGTACAAGACCAGTCGTCCTGGCATGTGGGAAACTGAGGTAGGTGGGCTTCTGATGGATCCACTTCAGGCAGTCACCTACACCAGGCTCCCAGGAATGCTGCTCAGCCATCCCATGGGCTGTTCTGGCCAGGGAAGGTCAGACCTGTCCATGGTGTGCGTGGCAGGAGGGCTCAGAAGCTGCTGAATTTCCATGGGATGAAACAGTGTTGGGTCAGGCAGTGTTGGGATCATCAGGCTCCTGCAGGGTGTAGATGTGTTCCCACATTCAGATTAAGCTCTGGGTTCTCTCACCTGGGAGCTCCTCAGGGTGGAGTTGCTACACCTTTGGAATGGCAAGGGAGGATCCATTGTGCCCAGCAGCCTCAGCTCTGCTCCTCGAGTCACAACTCAGTGAGGGCTTTTTTGGAAACATAATTTCAGTTAGGTGGAGTACTCCAAATTAAATGTATAAAATTAAGTTTTAATTGCTTACATACCTCTGGCCCCACCTGATTACCTTTTGCCTTCCGCAAGGAACATGAGATGCTTTGAGGCTCAAGTCTGTTCCCCTTAAACACCCTCCAAACATGCAGTTAATTGGAGGGCTGTGCCATAACTGCTCCTGGATCAAAACTCCTTCTAAAAAAATTTCAGTTCCAATATCACCTGTTCCAATATTGTTACACATCAAAAGCAGTAAATGTAGAGACATAATTATTTCATAATAGGATTTTAAAATATTGGAATCAAGCTACTTTAGGCATATGCTTAATTTCATTGCCTTTGCTGTCTAGTTTTACATGAGAATCCTATTTATTAAACAAAGACTGGCAATGCTGGTAGCACTGAGTATATGCAGATAGCAGTTTCAATCTTCCTCATGTTTTTTAATTAATCTCTTTGATGTAATAGACCTTTCCTCTGCATTTTGGGCCTTGAATACAGTTTTAGAAGTATATTTGAAAATTAAAAATACTGCTATATTTTCATCTGCCATTGAAAAAATTCCACGCCTCCTCTTTGGAGAGGAGTCTGAAAATGCAGAACAATTGTTATGGCTCCGAAGACACTGATAGAAAGATTGGTAAATTGTAAGAAATTCAAAGAATAAAGAAAATTAAAGCATGTTCTTGGTACTGACTGCTATCAAAAGGGTTACAGACCATTGGGAGATGGAAATTTCACTTGTTTTCATTTGTGCTCAACCCACATGAGTAAAAACAGAGAATCAGAGTAAAAACTACAAATATCTGAAGGCTGCAAATTTCAAGGAGGAAATGTAAAGCCATTGTTAAGGAACATGAAGAAATAACTGTCTCTTTGGGAGAGAATCCATGTCAGGAATTTTCCTTCGCATATCTCCTGCTGTGGTGAACAGCGCCAGTCAACATGGAGATTCACTGGGGAAATTAGCTTCAAGTTAATTTTTCAGGACATTTCTGAATATTATGAGTTGTCTCTCAAGCAAGGACTGTGCCTCCCATCAGCAATATTTGGCATAAGGATATTGAGATAAACTCTGTACAGTCATCCTCACTTGATATGTACATTAGGGCTGGATGAGTCTAGAATGTGGGGCAGGAAAAAATAAACAGAATAATAATAATGTGTAGGTTGTATGCTAGATAAGGTCACTTGCTTTCTCTTTCTCTCATTTTTATGGATATGGTTTATTTCCTTCCAACAGTCTGGAAAACACAACACTAGCAATAACAATAGGAAAAAAAAACCCAAAGTAAAAGATCTAAATCAATTTAATTTCAGAAACAGAACATCTTAAACAGCAAATATAGTATAGAATTATTTAATTCCATTTCATGATACATAGTCAAATTAATATTCAGAGGCTTTACATTAAAAAAGAATAAGACAAGGAGAAACACTTCTGGAGAAAATATCTCTGTTGGGATTTATTCAATAATTTTAATTATTCTATTTGCTTATTACCAAACTGTTTTTTGTAACATCTCAGGAAGGAGAAATTAGATATTAACACTGCTGGGATCTTCTGGGTGTTTTTTTCAGCTCTGTGATACATTTCATCACAACAAAGGTTAATGTTGGGGTCTGAGGTGGTTGTCACATGTATTCTCCAATATCTCAGGATATTCTGCCTCAATATTTCTCCCTTTCTTTCCTTTTTCTTCTTCTTCCCTTGAAGCTAAAACCCTGTGAAGTTAAGCCAGGACCAAGGCCAGAAGAACAGCAACAAGGAGGTGTTAATTCTCTGGCACGACACTGACTGGGGAGTGGGCACATCTGGGATTTGGGACTCAATTTGCAGGAATAGGTTTTTCAGGTGATGTCCTAATCACAAAGTCACAGAATGGGTCAGGTTGGAAGGGACCACAGTGGCGCATCTGGTCCCACCTTCTTGCTGCAGCAGGGCCATCCCAGAGCACATGGCACAGGACAGCGTCCAGTTGGTTCTGGAGTATCTCTTGAATATCAATATTGAATATATAATGCACAATAAAGGTAGGACTATTGGGACTCTGCAGCCAAGAGTTCCTTAACTCCCAAGCTAGGACAAGACTCCCTTCACCCTCATCATTTTCTGGTCTCATGACATTTGTTCTCCCGCTTCAACATCAAATTGCATTGTAGAATATATTTATCATGTCACAACCCACTTCTTCAGCCTCTACCCCAGAATTTTGCACACAATTCTCCCCCAGTACCTGAGGCCTTCCACTCTGTGGGTGAGCGCACTAAAGAGGAGGCAATCCTGTGGAATGATTACAGGATGGTGGCACAAGTGCCAGATTACTTACATTTCTATCAATGTTCAATAGCTTGGGCTTTTTTAGAGCATCCAGGCAGTCCTGAAACTTGGAGGTTTAGCTTGGTTGGTTGTGCATCGCTATGGAAAAAGTGGTGCATATCATGAAGAAAGCAGAGCAGGGAACTGTGCTACATGCTCTGAGAAGTTTCAGCTGGAGCAGGGTGACATTCACAGTTTTGAGATTCTTCCAACCAGCTTAATCAACTCTGAAAAACAGATGGGACTGTATGTCATGGGGGTCTGAAGGCTTCTGGTGCAGCACAGAAAAGTGCTTAGAAGTACAAGAGGGGTTATTACCTAGTTATGAAGTGAAGGAATAGACAACAATGAAAACTGGTAACAGCTGTAGCATTTTTAAATGGCCAAATAATATTTGGAAGTGTTAACTAGCAATATTTAGTACGTATCATTTTTTTAAAATATGCTTTTCTGGTCTGGAAAGCCCATGATTTCTACCGTCGATTTACCATAACCAAATGTAGCCTTAATGAACAGATTCATTATGGTAGCAGTTTGGAAGGAAGAAAAAACCTCAAAACCCCAAACCCTGAACCCTCTGGCCATTGCATTACAGCCATATTACTTCCTGGTTTTGGATGAGGACTACAGACATGGATTTCGTGTCAGCTGTATAGACATTGTCAGCATTATGTTTTGAACTTGTCTGCTTGCTCATCACATTTTAATTAATGAGGGCATGAGCCAAAACAGGTGTTGGTAACAGAATAGACAGCAGCTGGCAAACAATTTTTAAATCTACAATTATCTCATTTATACTATTGTTCTAGAACAGAGAGTTCATACAATTTTACAGAGGAGGAGTTCATGTAATTTTACAGAGGAGGTTATTATCAGGCTGAGCTGCAGAGGCATATTCATTTTTTCTGTTTCTATTTCGCTAGATCTTTTGAAATGACTTTTTCTCAGGCTCAGTTCTCATGGTAAAGCTGATTGAAAAATTTAGGTTTTTTTTTTTTCCAGCAGCAGGCAATTTATATTACTAAAACAATCTAATCAAGGAACTAAATGGCTTTTGAATAAAGAATCCTAAAATAATTTCATTATCGTCTATTTTTCCAGAGAGAAAGTGGCATAAATTGCTGTGGAACTAGAGCTCAGCAAAACTCTTTTCCAAATCTAACGAAAGTTGTACGAGTCCATCAAAACTTCAAGCACATTAAGCATCTAGTCAAACTCCAAACTTTCTCATTCAGATGTCCCAAGCTCTTTAAATCACATGACTGACTTTCTGTCCTTGCTATTACCCATTCCAAGGCTTTTCAGATATAGCTCTTTAACTGTGAACTTTCGACATTCGCTGATGTATCTGCCCTTCCTTAGCGGTTAAAAGCTGGATGTCTAAAAGGAGCAGGTAAAAATCCCATTGATCCACAAAGCCATCAAGGGTAATAACTTGATGCTATTTGCCATCTCTACATGGTTTTGTGTCATAGCAAATTCCATGAATTAACTAAATAGGGAGTCAGCAGTCTGACTTCTGAATCATTCCTCAGAGCAGTTAACTGATTCTTTTGAAGAACTATTTCATCTTATAGGGATAATCAATGGTTCCATTTTAGAAGTATTGCAGGAGAAATAGTGAACATCAGTCTGGTGATACAGTAAGCAAAGAAAGGGTGGGTACAGAGGAGGACGCAATTGGCTTCTATGCTAGATCTACAAAATGTGACCTCTGTGGCTTAAGGAGTTGAAGAAAACTTCAAGAAAATCCTCTTTAACATCTCCACATCCTTCCCTACCCTTATGAGCCCTGGAGAGGAAATCATGCACCCTGGGATCCCTCAGGATGGTCAGTCTGCTCGTCCAGAGAGTGGAACATCTTGACATTGGTATTGATGATTTCCACGAGACAGCTGTGGGGATAAAGAATTTCCTGATCCTTGAGACATTGCTCTTAGCCCACAAGTAGGTTTTTTTTAGTTACCTGGCTTTGATACCAGCCACGTTAGAGTTTCAGTGGTGTATAAACTGCAGCTGAGATCAGCCAGGAACAAAGTGGTGTCAGGATTCAGGCTCAGGCGTGACCTCCAAATGCCTGTAGGGTTTACAGCACAGCTCCTGGCACACTTTTGGCATGTGCCAATTAGAACAGCCACAGACAGGGCTCTGGCACTGGCTGGGCATCACATTTCTCAGAAACTATTCCCACTGGTAATTTGACTTTAGACACTTTGTTTCAGGGAAGGAGAGTTTTGATATATGACCATCAGTAAAACCATGTAGTTTGGCCTCAGAGAAATGTCCTTAATAGCTTTGCTTAGCAGGATAGGCAGAGCTTGGGGGACCAATGGAAAACTAAAAAGCTTGCAAGCATCCATTGAAATTGAAGGTTAGACCTGTGAGTTATTGCATGAATACCATAGCGTAAAGGAGAGCAATCTTTAAGCATGAAGAGTTTATATGCTGAATGACCCAAAAGGCCAAATGAATATTATCCTGTTTTACAGGATATTATTCTGTGCACACAATATGCCTGGAATAATTAACAGAGTAATGAATTTATGTTACTATAGTAAATTTATACTAGCCATAATAATTTTAATATATGCACATGTCTTTGAAATGATGATAGCAGCTGTAAAACTAGTGCATTTCTTTATTAAAACACCTAGATCAAAGAGTTCAGAGAAGGGTCAAGGACCCGATATGTCAGGTAGCATTGTGATTTAACCCCAGTCAGCAACTGAACCCCATACAGCCTCTTGCTAATTCCCCACTGGCTAGGAGCATATTTATGATTGGTTAGAGAAATAAGATGGAAATTAAGCTTCCTTGGACTAGAAAATTACTAGATTTACTGTTATTTTGATGAGAAATTTTTTCATTAACTAGTCAAGTATTAAACGGGTTAAAAACTTTCTCAGTGCCAGATCTCCAACAGATGTCATTTGTTAGCTATTACCTGTATGGGTCCTTAGATAATTTTTCAACTGCAGTTAATATTTTTATCAATATTTTAGGAAATAAAAGTGGTTTATGGCTAGACTGCTGGATGATGTGAAGACTGACACAGCAGCAAATATGGGAGCAATTTAAAATTTATTAGAATGGTTTGAATATCTTGGTTTCAAGCCTGGTGATTTCAGCTTTCTCACAGTAAATCTATATTAGATCAGCTGAATTTCTGGACTTGATTCACTCCATTGACTAGATTTTCATTTCCTGACTAAACTTAGACATTTAACCTTTCAGTGCAGGTAAACAAAGTAGTACACAGGGGAAGAAGAGGACTGGCTTTGTCATGGCATGTAGAGACTTGCTGAGGACTCGACAAAGATTCTGGGGTCTCTGGAGTCCAACCTGCAGAAAACTACATTTCAGGCATAAAAAAGTGACCCTTCCCATAAATAAGGCTGTGATAAGATTGGTCTAAGCCATTTCTAGTTGTGGGATTCCCATATTAAGATGTGAAAATAGTATTAGAGAGAATTCAGGAGAGGATTCAAATGTTGGAAACCATGGAGTGTAAAGCTCCATGGAGCTTATCCAATTCACTTCATTAAAAAAAAAAAAGACATGAGTTAATCCCTATGTTCAGCTATTTATATGTAGAGATGTGTGGCAGCAGTGAGGTTTTCCAATTTATGGACAATGGCTTAACAGGAATCACAGGCTGCAAAACAAAGGTAAAGAAAATTGACCTTCAGATAATCCATTCCTGTATCTTATGTAATAAGGATGGTTAAATGCAGGAGCAGCTTACAGGGAGAGGAAGTTGAAGGTACCTCCATTAGAAAAATTCTCAATAAGAATGGGGTCTTTTAAGAGAAATTATTGATTCTCTGAATATAGTGTTTGTGCTGGTTCACTCTGTCACTAGATTTTGTACCCATCTTTTTCAGATGCAAACACTTCTAATCCTTTGACTACTTTAGATGAGATATTAGCATGAAGATAACCTGCAATTAATTACCAGGGCTTTCACTAGTCACCAGGAACAAAGTAATTATAAGAAACGCTACAATGGAAATTCCTAGGCTGTATTTCTGTGAAATGTATTGTTAGCCATTCATTTGTGACAAAAAGATGAGTGGTGCAATGCAAATATTCTGAAAAGTCACATTTTTAAAAGTCAAATTTGGAACATACGTCTCAAAACTCAGCATCAGTTTTTGTGTGGAATTGATGTCTTGATGTGTTGTTATTTAGTCCTTCTAAAAGCTAAATGGAGGGGATATGTTAGGCTGACAAGAAAGAAGACTGTCACTTAACTGTTGATACGAGCTTTTTAAAGCACAAACACAATTTGGCACATTTAATGGAAAGTGTTTTTAAATGGCAATAGTAAAAAGAAAAAAAATGCTTTCTCTACTTCCATATTTTTTCAGTGTTTAACTTTAAGATGTACCTCTGGGGAAAGTGCCACGTTCCAAAACAAAATATTTAACATATTTACTCCAACAGCAAAAGCTGTCACATACTGACTTCTTGCTCCTATCACATGCAGGCTGCAGCCATGGTTGAGTGTCCTGGAGCTAATTTCTTCACTTGCTGCACCCTTTGGTGTGGAGCAGGGTTGATTTGTAATCATGTCAAAGCCCCATTCTATTACTTTGCTCCAGTTTATCTAGCACACATTTTATTTTATTTTCACTTTACCCAGGCTCTTGTTCCAGCACACACTTTTCTAAGTAGTTTTTCTAGCTTTCCTAGCAGTATAAAGTAATGCCTGCTTATGTTGGTGCCAGGGGGGTTGCCTTGTTTTTGGTGTTGTGGTAGCACAACAAACCAGGCAGTTTTCCTTCCCTCTGTTAGCTGCCAAGTTCCTAACTGACTGTAGATAGTTACAGCTCTCTTTCAGAGCCATTTCCCTCTGGATCCCATACAGCCCCTTGGCAAAATGAGAGCTGCACTGGACAAAGCACTATAAAATAGGCTCCTGAGAGCAATGTGCGGTGCCTTGGAGCCCTAAGAGATGCCTTGAATCTGTTTTCTGTTTTCATCCCCTTTAGCACTATTAAGGTGAAATGTTTCCCAGAGAGATTTCATCCAAAGATCTGGGAGCAGTGCAGGAAACAGCACGACAGAAGTGAGCTCCTGATGGGCTGGGGGCTGTTTATCAACATCTATGTCCTCTCCAGCCTGGGCTGCAGAAAACTGGTTTCTCTTACAATAAAATAGACTGTGAAGGTGAATGGATGATTTGAACTGGCTTGCAGATGTTATCAACAACCAGGTGATAAGAGGATTTGCTTTCTGTGTTTGCCACAGCAGTTGTGAATGGTAATTCCCTCATTAAGAAGTTCTGGAGGGTAACAGTAATGAAGGACTTCCAGCTGAACTGGAAGTCACAGTCCATGGTAGAAGGGCAACGCAGTAAGAACCCAGCTACTAATAGGGTAGTGGGAAAGGAGGGAATGAAAGAAGAAGAAAAATATTCTGTTTATTTCTTTTGCTCTTGCTATCCCTGTCCCTACCATTTCCATAATCCAGAATAAAAATGAAGATGCAGCACAGAAGTGTTTCTCTAATAAGGCCAAAATGTATGTATTGGATGTGCTGTGTTAGATCTGCAGACTAGCAGTGATGGGGATTTTCCCAAAAAGGTTTTTTGTTATTGATGCAAAAAACCCTTAATAAGGAAGAAACAGATGAACATACAGTTGTGGGTTCCTTCCTTCCTTCCTTCCTTCCTTCCTTCCTTCCTTCCTTCCTTCCTTCCTTCCTTCCTTCCTTCCTTCCCTCCTTCCTAAATTAAGGGTTACTTTTGTGCAATAAATTTCATGTCAAAGCAATCCTTTTCTAATTTCTTGCCCTTTGGGTGAGCTGCCTCTTTCCTCTCTGCAGTATTACCTACAAGCCAGCTCTCTTTGATTCACTTGCCTTTCTGCTCCACATGGTTTGTCTGTTAGATTATTCTGACACCTTCCTATTTACCACCAGCTCCCCTGCTCCTGTGTCCTTCAGATCTCTGTCAGGGTTACAAAACCTGCCAGGGATGCTCTCCCACCTCCGAGGCGGGGGGTTGCCTTTTAATGGCCAAAGCCTACTGCCCTCTGGCTCAGACACATGAGTACTTTATTTGGTGATGCCTCTAGCCTAGGCGCTGCGTAGATGCCAAACGCGAGCTGTTTTCTCAGCCCTAAATACACAGTCCACGTATTTCAGAGCAATTGCAAGGCTGGAAGTGCCTACTTGGCTGTGAGGGGTGGTAGTTTGAGATAAAGGGTTCAGTTCAAGAACCTTTAAGTAGAGCAGTCAAGCACCTCTTAATGAAAATTAAGATATTCCATCCCACAGGGGATATCTAGACCCATCCTGAATTCAAAGGTATGGTGAGGAGTGTGCATATTACTGAGCTCTCAAACCTCTCAAGTCGTGCCAGTAATTATTTTGGCAAAGGAGCTGAGCTACCTACCATGCCCCTTCTTCCATTCGCCTTTTTTTTCACCCAGCTTTTCACTCTATCCCACTTAAATCTCACCCTGACTAAATTTCAGCAACTAAAATGAATGCTTAGATGGCTCTATGCAATTTTTCTAACATGTACCGCCACGGTCAAAGCTCTTTTCACAAAAAAGGAAATGAAAGGTGAGCCCAAGTTCTGTAAGGGTCTAGTCCACATCCCATTGACTTCCCTTGGTATTTGTGCAGGTCCTGGGTCATGGCTCAGGCTGGTATTTTTCCATGCTGGAAAAACTCACAAACACTCTTTTGGGAAGTTTTTAACAGATCTGAAAGCAAGATGGAATATATGTGCTCTAATATAGCTACAGTATTTTAATTGCAGGCATCTGCCATCCAGCAAATGCAGATATTCGTGGAAATGTTTACTTCATTACTGCCTCACAAGAACTTAATTAGGCTGACTGGAGACTTGAACAAAGAAGGATGAAAAAGCATCAATTATGTGCGTTAGCACACTGAATAGGGCTCTGAAACTCAGACCCGAACTTCCATCAAAAGGGGTTGCTCAGGAACGGAGCTGGTGATTGCAGCCCGTTGTTTTTGCAAGCCCCGGGGCAGGGCTGCGCTCTTCTGGAGGCAAAGCCAGACCTTCATTTGGGTAATTGTGGGCTGCTTGTGCAGAGGGAACGCCAGCGGGGGATGGGGACGAGCTGACAGCACTAAACCACAGCGAGTGACAGCAGGCGTGTCACTCACAGCCAGCAATCAAAGCCTGCCGAGCACCAAACCCGGAGTCAGGTGCAGTGCATAGGTATTTTCCATCAAAAGCCTCTGCGAGTTTAAATTATGACATGGAACCTTTTCTTAATCAAAATATGCGGCAGCACTGTGAGGAAAAATAAAATACTTCTGAAAAGAATTTGGATATGAGTGAGGTATAACACGTCCACTCAGCCTTTTTTCTCCCAAATCTCAATGAAAACTGCAGATACATCCTGGTAAATGTGTTTGGAATAAGAAGTATTTGAACAACAGCCCAGACAAACTAGTATTATATGTTTTGGATCGGAAGAAATTATTTTTATTAAAGAGAGAGTATTAACATCACCGTTTTTTTTTTTTTAACATTCCTTCAAAAGTTTCAGAATTTGTATTGTTTTTACCAAATTTGAGTTCAAAATAATTTGGAAAGCAATCATTGTTGTTTCTTTCATGGCAATAACTATACGATTTAAATATATTTTTTATATTAATGGGATCTTAGGACTTATTGTATTATGTCACAGTAAAATAACAGGCAATTAATCGTCAATAGCATTCTGAAGGTGAAATAATGTAAAAGTAAATAAAATGTATTAATTACTACATGAGTAGCAGTAACTAACAGCAAGTGAAACTGGATTTTAGTCCACAAAATACTGCAAGGGCTACTGAAAGCTCTCAGCATTTTTTATATTATTTCGGTAAAAGGAATTTTCATCTGATTCAGATAAAGCGGCACAATTGTATTTGTGAAAGATGCTCTAAACTGTGTTACTTTATATTTTTGGATCACAACACATAATGAAAAAATACCCTTTTCAAAAAAAGGGTAAAAGTGTGTGTTTCCCAATGACATAACCCCACATCCAGTTCAACCTGCTACTCTGAAAGCCACACAGTATTTAGAACTACGTGAGATTCAACTGACAGAAACCATCTCAATATATAACTTTATTACTTGTGTGGTGATTTGTATTATTGAGACTTTATTTCCACTCAAGTATTTTTCAGCTGGATGGTTAAACTGAAACTCAGTTTAACTGATTACATTTGTGATGTTTTTCTGATGCATTTCTGTGTAACATAGGATTAATTCCAGTTATGGTTAGTAGCACCAACCAATTTGGGACTTACACTGTGCCATGTGATGTATAATAATATTTTCTCTTTCTGTAGTGCTTTGCAATGATCTTTGCCATTAACACTGATAAGGACAAAAAGAAATCAACAGAGGCTGCTGCAGCAGCAGAGACCAATAAAGATAAAGCTCTTGTGTGTGTTGGGATTTCTGCTGGAGCACACAGCACTGTAAACAGCATTCCTCTTCCATAAAGAGGAAAACAAACAAGGTGGCGTCGCTTTGAGGATTGCAGCCCCATTGTTATATGTGTATGCATCTTTCTTAGCTGATTTTATTTAAGAACGGGGATTTTTTTCCCCTTTATTCTGCAGCAGTTTTATTAGATGGATGTCTTAGACAGAATTCAAATAAGCCATAAGCTAATGATCTTGCTCCAATATGTGGTTTTGACTCAGTCTGTTGCTCTCTTGAATAAAATCATTCTGCGCACATTGACAGTGGTGTGGGTAAGTTGACAAAGTCTCTTTCCAGAAAATCTTCAATCCAGAATTTCTCCTACTTTGAAAAGAGCCTGCAGTGCAGAAGAACTTACAGAAACCTCAGGGGAACTAAATGGTGTTAAGAAAATAAAAGTCATTAAACAAATCTGCTTTCTATTGGATTTCACTTAGTAAAATAGGCATAGCAACATCAAATCATCATGCCCTAGGCTGGCATTTTTAGAGTGACAAAATGTTTATTGCTTCATTTCAAAATGACTAATTCAGATTTTTCACTTGCATTACAGGAAAGTCAAATTCAAGCCATATATTTTGAATATGTTGTAAGGCTGTTTTTATTTCTCCTCACTGGTTGTTTCAGTACTTACCCATCCTTTACAGTGGTTTGCAATAAAGATAATTTTCAGTCTTGAAATCTGGAATTGATCTGCTGTTTTCTGCGGATGGACAGAATTGCCTTATAGCAAGGAATTAACAAATTTTTTGTTTGTTTGTCTGTTTTTAATTTCTTAGAGACTGGGGCTACCTCAGACTGAAGACCATGGCTATCAACATAAAGGTGGATTTTCTTTTCTAGAAATCTGGCAATGAAGAAGTCAGATTAATTAAGATCCCTCAATTGAATCACTTCTGAGGCCTCTTCTGGATGTCTGCAGTTTGAATATTGGGCCTGCAGTGAAGACACTGTTTTCACATTCTAATTCCAAAAATTATCAAAATATGTAAGATGTGCAGAATGATTTTTGAATTACCATTGTGAATTAAGTTCTCAAGCAACAGACAATTATTAAAGTTAGGAGGACTGGGAAAAAAGTTAGTTCATGCATTTTGGTGAGAGTTCAGGGTATTTGTTTTAATGCTGATATAAAATTAAAGATTAAAAAAAACCCCAGCACCCCATGAAGCTCTTTGTAAAGCTGTTGATTATACAAAGCATTTATTTATGAGGTGCAGCATTTTCCTTGCCTTCAACACTCATGCTTTGACTGAATTATAGAAATCAGAGTATTGGCATCCTAATTTAAAACCACCCCACAGATATTTTCTTTCTGTTCCCATGCCGTTCTTTCTTTTCTGCTCACAGATGGTATTCTGACATTTCTAATGTATACTGCATTTGTATGATAGCTTCCCAGAATATTTTGATAAGGAACTCCAAAACCAATTGAGTCAGAGAGCAAATCTGATATCAGACTGAAAAAGATTTTTCTTCCTATTTTTTTTCTTTTATTATTTTTTTTTTGCTAAAAAGAAAGAGAGAAACAACCAAACTTCTTCTAGAAGATGAAAAGATAGATTTATCTTTCTCTTGTAACAACTGAAATCTCTGAGATATGCTAGGCTTTATCTTGACATGATTCTTTCCTACTTACAATCAAATATGAGAAGCCTTTTGATGCCTGATATTTCTTTTCTCACCTGCAGCCTCTTTGTTTCTGACCTCACCTTCCAGATTGCTTAGGTGTTTTTCATCTAGTTTTAAAGGTGAAAATACAGCATGGATTTAATTCTGCAGCTCTAAGTTAAGTTTTACTCATAGAGGTATTCCAATTCCTTTGGTTTCCCTGAGTGACATTCATCTCTCTGAGTTTTGGATGCCCAAAAATTAGCTGTGGTCTCCAAGATGGCATCTTAGTTCCCTCTGCAGGTAGGTAGTGCAGGAGGATCCTTCACTCTCCCTGTCTGAGATATCTTTGGGAGGGAGTTGAATGCTGTTTGCACCTAATAGTCTTTCAGTACTGGCTGTGCTGGAAAACCAGCATGGTCTGCCAGCTGAAAAAGGAAAGGAGAATCCCACTTTTAAAATGCAGGAAGTTGCCACATAAGAATTTGCAAAATCTGTCTTTTTCATAAAGGTCACCAAAAATGAAAAAAAAAAAATTGGAAATGTCATAGTGTATCTCATAAGCTCATTTTTCAAAGTAATTCTTTTAAAAGAAATTTCCTAATATTTTGAGAAAGATCAAGAATTCTGAAATGTCAAAGTACTTACCTAATGAAATCTAAACTTTCAGTATCTAGAACCATGGAACCATTAAGGTTGAAAAAGACCTCTGAGCCCATTGAGTCCAACTTTCAGCCCAGCATTGCCAAATTCACCACTAAACCACATCTCTAATAATATATCATGACCATCTGAAGGAATTATTTCAGCCTCAATGAAGTACAAATGTGTATTCTTTTTGCAACCAATGCAGCTGGTAGCACCACATATATTCTTAGCTTGGATTTCAGCAGAACAGGTCTCATTTGTTTAGTTGGAGTAGCAGTTTCCAATAGCACTGGGTGCCCTTCTATGTGGGAATATGAGATTTCAGCTGACTGATGTGATGATCTCTTAACGTGTAGAAGCTCAGCTCATAGGCTACACACAGACGGCCTTCACAGCCCCATCCAGGCTTTCAGAGTAGAGACCTTGAGTACTGACCTTGTCCTGGAAGCAATGCCAAAATCATTCTAATGACTTCAAAGCCCGGAGATGAAAAATTCGAGAGCAAGACTTGTGAGAAATCAATTCAGCGGAGAGAGTGGGAGTGGGGATAAGGTTCGACTTCTGGATTTTCTGGCAGCACCAAGTGACATTCATGTGAGCCATGGCATACCTCCAAATGACTGAACATTTTCATTCCTTCTACTTTATTCCTTATCCTAAGAGATGTCATTCAATCCTTAGAGTGAGGACAAAGCACTGAGAGTGCACATGAATAGTAATTATACGTGAGCGCGATCATTATAGGCAAATTTAGCGCTAAGTAAAGAGCTGTGCAGCGCAGAACAGAGGAACTGAAAACTGCAGGAACCTTTGCGATCTGCAGAGATACTCAGCAGATTTTAACAGCAGGCAGCAACAGATTTGGGTTTTTTTTAATAGGAATGCCACACACAAATTTCTATAGTCAGTTATTTCTTCCAAGACACTGAGTGTGATTGTACTTGCTCATCGATATTCTCCAGAAACTTTAGTCAATACCATCAATATTGTCCACCAAGCCTCATTGATTTTGATGAAATTTTGTTTCATAAAACAACAGAAAAAAACTTCAAGACACCAAATGTCAACATTTTAGAGGTTTATTAAAAAGGAAATGAAAAGTTTTGGTGTTTGTTTACAAAATCCCTTAATTACAAACTGACTGTTATTGTTTCCATATATAAAGGTAAAGGATGAGACTATTCAAACAAAATTATCAGGAAAAGTGTTTCTGTAAATGTGAAAATCTGGTTTGTTTTATTTTTTTTTTTTCAAATACAGCTTGTGTACTTATCCAGCATTCAGCAATGCTCCACTGGCATTGCAATTCTCTGATAAGCAGACACAGAAACAGACACACAGACATAGTCACCTTCACAAAGGAATCTGTTTCAAATAAAATATTAATTAATAGGGCAGTTGTTTCAGGGAGAGGAGTAGATGCAGTTGATAAAGCACCAATTACAAAACAGGAGAGGGAAGTGTCAGGATTCCCTGTGCTGTGAACTTACAAAGCTTTCCTGGACCTGACTGCTCTATACAGGATTACACTGCTGAGATGTGGCTGATTAACTTGCAGGCTGCATGACTCTTTTGCAGCTTTGAGGTCATTTAAAGATATAAATGCCCCCTGAAAGTCCTGAACATTAGCAAAGTTAACTGGCTAAGGGCACAATTGAAGGGACATTGGGATCGCACTACTGTAAAGACAATGTATCAGTCTAATACTTGGCTTTCTCTCCTCCCTCTCCACAGTCTTGCCAAGCTTGCGCTGAGCTTAAGATTGAGATTTTGGCCTTCACTTCAAGCTCTCCCCATTATTTTGCCCTACTCCTGACTGCCCTTGTGCCTCTCAAACCTAAAGCAGAGAGTGGTTATTTGACTCCCTGTTCCAGAAACCTGTGGTCATCCCATCCAAAGAAGAGCAACAAAGCTGGTGAAGGCTCTGGAGGACAAGTCTGATGAGGAGCAGCTAAAGGGAGCAGAGGGTGTTTAGCCTGGAGAAAAGGAGGCTCGAGGGGAACATTCTCATGCTCTACAACCACTGAAAGGAGGATGTAACGAGTTGGGGTTCAGTCTCTTCTCAAGTAACAAATGACTGGATAAGAGGAAATGGTTTCATGTTGTGCCAGAGAAAGTTTAGTTTGGATATTAGGAAAAAATCTTCGCCAAAGGGGCATTGTTAAGCATTGGAAGAGGCTGTTCAGAGAAGTGGTCAAGATGCCATCCTTAGAGATATCTAAAAGATGTGCAGATGTGGCATTAAGGTGTTGCTGAAATTGGCAGAATAAACTCCTCAACCCCAATGTTGCATTAAGGGGCAGGAATTCCTTATTATAGCCCCAGGATATCTCCAACTATTGTACATGACAAGTACAGAAAAAGCTCCTGTTGAAATACTATATTTTACAGGCATATTCATAAGCTTTCCTGGAAAAAACATGCATGTAACAATCATTTCTCAGAAGTCATAAGCATTTGCCCTCCCCTTGGTCTGTGCATTCTCTTATCCCAAGGTCCCTCCGGTGGTCCTTGGTGGCTGTCAGCCCCAAAGTTCTCCATGAACTTGGTGCCACTTCCAAATATTGGGCTGAGTTGGTATAACTAGTCTGATTCTCTGTTTTGTGAGACACTTGTTTAACTAAGTGCACATTCTTGTTCCTTTCTTTGTTTGATGTTTAACATGATCCTACAGAATAATCATTGTATTTTCCACCAGCTAGGGAAATAGTTCTCGCTGCAGCAACATTTTCCCCCTTTGAGGCTTTTGAAGCTTGTTTTCCCCACCAGCCTTAATAAGCCTCAATTTGCTTCTTTACAAACATAACATTTCTTTCTTGTGTTGCATTTACAATCACATATTTTACACAACTTAAAGCAAGTATCGTAATCACAATTATCACAATTATACTTTGCAAGGCAGAGGCCAACCAACTAGAGAAAATCCAAGTCCTTACAATATTTTATGCAGCCAATCATTTTCTAATCCTACACTTAATTCTCTGCTGGATGATACAATTGATTTTATCCTCTCTATTTGGTCATCCAGTTTGGCAGTCATATTTGGAATGTGTAAAAGACAGGTATTTTTGTTTAAATTTAAGTGAATATCTGACCACCAGTTTACCTGGCAGCCAGGAGGCTGCCATGCCAGAGCACCGATTGCAGAAATTTATAAAGGACATTTACCACATGGTGTAAGATGCCTGGTAAAGCACCCATGGTATTCTGTTCCATACAAGAGTTCACTTCCATGGCTTAATCCCCTTTTACTACATGGTCCAGAGCAGGAGTCCTCTGTGACAGGATTCCTGTGGCTCAAGAGACATCATTTAGCCTGGTGTAGCTGGAGGCCAATGGTTCTGTCATGTAAAAAAAGGGAGGGATGGAAAGGCTGTAAAATAGAGTGAAAACAATCAGCCTCACCACTGAACTAATAATCCATATTTATTTATATTAAGGATGACCATATTGTCACAGGCACAGTTTATATGAAACAGAAGTGCTGCTGGAGAGCCCTTGCCACTGGCTGGCAGACCATGAGGGGAAAATATCATTTACTTAGCTTTTTGTTGTACTCCTACACAGTATGTATTTTCTTGCAGTTGTTGTTTGTGACAGCACACTGCTAAAAATGGACATTTACTATTGCATGGAATAGGCATTTTTGTGCTCAGAGGTGGTTACTTAGGAAATTTATAAAGCAAGATCAGCCATCCACAAGTTTGTGAAGACTTACTGGAGCCCCCTTATCTTCAAGGTTTCAAATTCATCTCTGAAATGGTTGCTTTGACGTTTGATAGGGTGCAATTTCAAATCCTTCCAAGGAAAAAGCTATTAAGGAAATCTGTCCACTGAAAAAGCTATATGGAAATAAATTTTGACTGCTTTTCAACAGTTTTTAGCCTTTAGAGTCCAAAATGCATAGGAAACAACAGAAGTGGGTTTACAATCACATATAAAATTAATAGCTGATGACATTCAGGGAATAGCAGTGTGTTTAGTTTCCAAACATAAATATTGATAATGGAAACATTTAATGACTTAAGCATCTTATTTTTCTGGCCTTCCCTTCCATTACGTGGTCTAAATGTTGTACAGAATTCTAATACTAATTTTGGAGTAAACCATTTATATCAGTGTTGTATAATATGCTGGCCAGGTACCTCCAGCAGATGCAAACCTACCCCCCCCCCCACCACTGTTTAATAGAAAAATATTAATAATCATTCCCTGGTGTGGTGGCAAAGAAAGAAGCGGGTAAAGTCATTTATTTGCTGTTCCAGAGCAGGCTGGGAAAACTTTTCACAATGTTTGCTGCCCCCATAGGGGTGGGTGAACTCTGTACTTACAAACTACAAACAGAGTAATCCTCCAAAGATGGACACGGTCTTTCTGAAATTCACTTTCAGGTGATGACAGACTCCTCAGTGTTTGATTCCTGAGACTGGAATACCTGAAAGAGTCTTTTTTTCCACAGGGGGCAAGCATATGCTTTTATTATCTTCAGTCTAATTCAGTAATTAAATATACACAGAAGGTAGCCTTTATAGCTATGCAGCTTAAAGGAGATGGACTGCAGTCCAATGCTGTCTTGATACTCTTCCAGGCTCCCACATGACATTTCCCTCAGCAATTTTTCTCTTCTTTCTGTTACTAGTATACCTCTAGGATGCCTAAGCAATAGCTCTGCCTTGTACATGATGATGAGTTATTGTCCTGCTCCAATTCACAAATCTCTTCCCTTGGTGGACCCCAAAGCTCTCCATAATCACATGGAATTTCCAATAACTTGAATCAAAGTTAACCAAGAAAGACTGATCCTAAAAACAATCAAGCCATCAAGTATGTTGGTGTTAAAAAACCCCATTTAAATCTGCAAGAATTGGTTACTTCTGGCTTACTAGATCAGACCTAAGATGTGGTGGATCTCTAATCTGCTGTGTTCAGGCAGCATTTTCACTGCTGTGTTTCAGAAATATGTGTTTGTCTGTTTGTGTGTACATACAATATGGGGATACATTTAAATGTCAACCTGTGTAAAGAAAGCCAGTCTGAGGGACTGAGAAGAAGATGGCAACTTTTAGAGGTCTGTTGTCTTCATTTTCCAGCAAATACATTCATTATAAAGCCAAAAAAAAAAGAAACAGGATTATTAAGTATGGGAATGGATTTAAGGAACGTCTTTGATCCAAAGGAAAATAGACATTTAGTCCAAACTATTGAAGGGAGGAATTGTGTAAGCATTAAAGATGAATTAATATTAATAGCAAAGGGAACAGTGACTATATTTCTCCACCTGAGCAGACAGTGCTTCTAAAAGAAATCTAATAAATGTGGCATGAAACAGAAGTGACAGAGGACTGGAGAAGGAGAGGAGAGGACCTGTTAAGAGGCAAGACAGACAGGAAAGTGCCCTTTGGGATCTGGAATGGAGTGCACTAAAAAGGAGTTCATACAGGCAGCAGTGAAACCTGGCTGATACTGCTTCGTTCTTGCTTTGAAAATTCCTGTAATCAGATGTTCCATTCCGAAAGACATCCTCTAATGGCTTAACTCAGAGGCAGCAAATGGAAAGAAGTCAGGAAAGATGCCATGGGACAACACACAGTTTGATAAAATGAATACTGGCTCACACTAGGGGGATATTTGGCTGTTGCTGCAGGTTTCTGGTCCTGGCCTAGAGGAGTGATAGGAGTCAGATATAATGGGAATGACATCAAGCATGATCAGGGGATGGTGTCTTAACAAGAGACCTGCTACCAGCAGCACCACTGCTACTGCTCCTGGCAGCTTTCAGATGCTCTGCTGGAGGAAAACAGACATGTTTGCACCGGCGTTTTATACCGTGTTCATAATTAGGTTATAATTGGTACCATAGGCAGAGCTTTTAAGGTGGTGGAGAGAATGCACACCCACCCCTTAGAGCCCAGCTACTATAACTGATTTATAGCTGTAGTTAACTTTATGGATGACAAATATTCACCCTTGTGATATATTTAGGAATGTGCCTGAATATTTCCCAGGAAGGGCTTTTGTTATCAGCCCTGTTCTGTCCAGACAAGGACAGATCATTTTCTTAAGCTTATGCAATAACTCAGCAGGGTGCCTTTCTCTTGTGGTCTCCCTATACCGTTCAAATAGGGATAATAATGGGAAATGAAAAAAAACAAAAAAAAACCAAAAAAAACCCCCAACAATGTTCTGCTTCAGCATAAGCAAATTTAAAGTTGAGAAACATTACTGCTCTGAAATCCTGATGCTGAATTCTCATACACTGAAGCTGTTTTCTAACTGAAAGCAAACTCCAGAGGAATTCACAGGCAGAAATGGACCATCCTAGTAGATTATTTGTCTTGCTTCACTAACTCAGTTTAGTCTGAGTTGACTGAATTTATAGAACTCGATAAAGACTAGTTGCAGACTAGTAATAAGTATGACAACAGTTTTAATATACTAGTATTGTCAATAATATTAATTGGTTTATTCAAAAGTTTTATCCTTGTAAGTAAAAAAATACTCAATGTGTAATAATTAATCCAAGGTTGTCCTATCAGCAGAGGCACTGGAAACAGAACCCAACACAAACATTATTAATATCAATTTATTTCTTCAGTCCAGAGCTGGCCACTAATTGCTATGGACATATTTTTGATAATTTTATTCACATGTGTTATGTAACTATCTGGAAATGAATTCTTCCTTTTTATTTTTTCCTTATTCAGAACAGATTTGACGTAACTAGAAAAGGGAAAATGTTGACAGCAAGTGATTGGAAGTGCTAAGTCCAGCTGGTGGGTGGTTCCTGGTGACATCCCACAGGGATCCATACTGGGGCCAGTGGTTACTGCTCAACCACTTTATTAATGAATTGGATGATGTGCCAGAGTTCTTTCTCAGCATGTTTGCAGAAGATATTTGCTATTCAAGGAGACCTTGCCAGGCTGGAGATATGGGCTGACAGGAGCCTCGTGAAGTTCAACAAAGGCAAAAGCAAAGCCCTGCCGCTGGGACAAAGTAACCCCCAGCACCAGATGGGAGCTAGGGCTTCTGAGAAACAGCTTTGGAGACGAGCAGCTGAGGGTCCTGGTGGAGCACAGAGGACCAGGGACAGCAATGTGCCCTTGCAATAAAGAAGGGAACACCCTCCTGGGTGGAATTAGCCAGCATTCAGCCATCATGCCTTGCTAAATTGATCCTTCTCTTTTAGTCAGCACTTGTTACATCCATCTGGTAAATCGTGTCCTGAGCTCTCCAGTGAAAGGCAGGCATGGAGATCCTGGTGTGAGTCCAGGAGGGGGACTCACTGGATGGAGTCAGAGGAGATGAACCTCCAGGATGGATGGGGAGCAGCAGTACCAAATGTAGAAGAAGAAACAGAGGCAACTGAGTTTGTTCTGCATGAATTTAAAAAAAGAAAGCTTCGGGGGTGATTTTTTTGCTGTCTGCATCTCTCTGACTGGAGGATACAGAGAAGACCGAGAGACTTTTCAGAGAACTGTGCAGTGACACTATGAGAAGCTGTGGATCCAACCTGTAACATGCAGAATTCAAACTCAATATAAGGAAGTTATTTTTTACCGTGAGAGTGATCAGAACTTTGTCACAGATACCTGCAGAGGATCTGGCATCTCCATCCTTGGAGATGTCCTCTCCCTTTCTAATCCAAGTCCCAACAAAAAGTTTAAGGATTGTTTTTTTTGTCAAAACACTAAAAATTGCTTCTTAAATCATTTTGGGTGCAGCTGTTGCAGAAAGGAGGTCAGATAATTGGTCCAATTTCAATGTCTAAATAGAACTCATTTATTTTCCCAAATGTATCTTTTAAAAGTTTCTTTAATGAAGTTTGCATGCCCAACTTGCCTCACAGAATTTACATCTGGGATCATCTCATCTTCTTCAGAAGCACAAAAAATACTGATTTCAGTGCTGTTGCTAAGTCTAAACAGAAGGTAAAGGTCTGGTTGCATTAGCTCTTTTGCCAAAGCAGCAAAAAACTGACTTTAATCCCTTAGATGGTAGGGTAAGTATTTCCATGGTACTTCCACTAGATTAAGAACATCTAAGGGACAATCACATTGCAGATGTCAATGTTTTTTCAGTTTTATCCCATGATAGAATCAAGTATATGCACCTATATGCACAAATAGGGTAACACTGGGGCACTACAATTCAGCCTTCTCTATTTTAAATCATCAAATTACTTGTTGAAACTTGTTTTTTTTCCCCAATCTGGCACTCACAGACAACTTCTGGCCACAACTGAAAGTCAGCATTAGCCAGACACTAATTCAGACATCTATCTTTGGAGGTTAAGAGTGTTTAAGCATTGGGACATATGGGAACAGTATGGAGGATGGGTGAGAGAGATTGTAAACACACTCAAGTCACTTTGTACTGAGGTGTCAAAACCCACACATATTATATTAGTTGTTGTTTGGCCTGGTCTGTTGGACAAATAGAACATCTGTGTTTAGATAGCAGGCTTCTGGCAGGCTTAGAGGCACCCTATCAAATATGCTTGTGATTTCTGCCCTGCTGTGGCAAAACAGAGCCCAGCAGTAGATTAAACCTGTGTGGATGCCTGGAGTGGAGGTGAAAACAGCAAGTTTGTTTGTCTTCCAGCGTGGATCAAGCTCCATGGTGCCTGCATCCTCATTTGTGTTCCTCTGCCCAGGTGCTGCTTTAGAGATCCCCTCTTTGACAAGGTAATGAAAACAAATTTAATCTTTGCATTTACCAAGGTTTTGTGGTTCCTGCCCCTTACCTGCGCCAGGTCACACAGGACACAAAAAAGTACATTTTATCCGAGATTTAGGAGAAAATCTCTGATGCTGTTTAGTTTGCTAGTAGAAATGTAGCCAAAGTCTTCTCATGTTTATTCTTCAGCATTTATAACAGAAAATAAATCTTTTCTCTCCCTCTTACCTATCAAATTGCTCTTTACCTGTACAAGAATCATCTCTTTCACTGGGAATAAACAGCACCTCACACAGTAATCTTCTAATCTCTTTGGAGTTCTAAACAAAAGAGAAATATAAATAATTAACAGAAATAGTAATTACAAGAGGCCATCTGTCCTTTTGCAACTGTTTTATTTTCTACAGAATGTTAATACCAAAATACATTCATCAACTTTAATAGACATCTGGAGCATAATCATCCAGCAACCACTTGTATAAAAGTTACTGCATGAAATAATTATCAGTGAAATATGGTAAATAAAAAACAAAAAAACAACTTGTCTTTGAAAACATTGAAACAGAAACGAGATTTTTCAAGCTCCAAGAATTAACACATAGAGAAGTACAGCTACCGCCAGATTTTGCTGCCGTATAGTCTTTGGTGTCTCTTTTTCAGACACCTTAATTAGTCCGTGTTTAAAACCCACTGGCATGAGCAAAAACTTCTAATGTTGGGGAATTTGATCTTGATCTGACTGCTCTAGTTTTTTTTTTCTTTCCTCTTCTTCTTTTTTTCATGCAGTTTGCCAATTTAAGAACAGAGCTTACATTCAAAATGTCTCGTGGCTCGTTACTAGGCAGACACAGCGATGCTGATTCCATCCTTTCCTCTCATTACTGCTTATCATTGTGGGGTTTGCAAACAGCTCGTGGGACACAGTAATATCCAAGAGAACAGAGACTGTGTCAGAAGGATGAAGGGCAGCTGAATTGCAATGAGGTAGCAGACCTGCTTTTAGATCAACAGTGGTGTTAACTATTGAGCAAAATCTGCCTTCCTTCTGTCTGGAAGCAGAAAATACAGCAGTGTTGAGACACTATTTCTACGTAAGGGTATTGCCGGAAATGGTGATCTAGGACTGGTCATTCTGTGACGTATTTAGGCATTGGTACAGGGCAGATCAGAACTGCTGAAGCCAATATGTTATGTCCTTATATATTTCAGAGGTCTCTCTCAGGTTCCTAAAACCTTGGAAAGCAAACATGGTAATTTCTATCCCTTTAGCAAGAAGAAGTTTTGGTGCTATTTTCTCTGGCCTCCAGGCACTGAGCAATTTGCACATGCAGTGCAGACTCATTTAGAGGAAGTAGAAAATACCATGTTATAAATAGGATATACATGACAGTCGCTCCTCAGGTATCAGATGTCTTTCTGGAGACCTGATTTGATCACCTAAGTGCCTGGTCTTGCTAAAACATTTTGGAGTAAAGACCTGTCAGTCTTTTCCTGTAAATTACTACATCAGGAAACTGCTTCATCACTCTGAGTCCCAAACCCTCTCTTCCCAGAGCACCAAAAGACAGTAGGTTGGTTAAATGTGACAGAAAAACACACAATTAACATCTTGTTAACCTAAAGCAACCCAAATCCTGGATTAATTGCCAGTCCTAATTTTAATCCAACATTGAATCAATGCAGTCTCTGAATGGCAGCAACAAAGACTTTGTGATTAATTCCAGGTTTTATTTCTTTTCTAGATACAGTCTCAGACACGTACAGTTGCAAGTTACTTCAGTATTCCCCCCCAAAAAATTAAACCCCAATTACTTCAGAAAGTCTCTACTGAAATGGGCACTCATCAGAGACTGAGAATAGGCTGTTGAAGGGGATAAAATGAGCAGGAGGACAACAAAAAAAAAAAAACAAAACAGGTTCTCCTGCTATGGAAAGATCACCTCCTTCAGGAATTGTCTGGTTAATAGATGTCATACTGGCCTTTTGCTGGCCATTTTAGGAAGTTTGTTTCCTATCATCAAGCACCAAATGATGCAGCATCTCTTATCAATACAAAAGTTCTCAAAATAATTTGTATATAGCACGGACAAAGCACTCAGAGTGTGAAAGGGAAACTGGTAGCAGATGTATGAGGTTCTCAGATATTTGTTCTGTGCTGATATGTAAGTAAATAGCAGATGTTTCTGAAGTTGCTCTTCATTACTAAGCAATGAAGGGGGGAGAGGACACTCTAAATTACCTATTCACTTCCTCATTTAAAATGCCAATCATTAAATCCATTTAAAAAGCAATTAATTAAACCCATTAAAACACCTCTGTAGTTCATTAAAAGTTGTGTAATTGCTGAATTTCTGCCTTTTCATGTTTTTCTGAGAGCTGCTAGTTTGAAAACCTTCAGCAGGTTTGTGTCTTGGACTGAATGAATTGTGTCAAAAGAGGGGAAGAAGCCAATGGGCTGAGTACACCAGGTGGGTCAAGCAAGGTGTGTCTCCACCTGGGCACAGCTTTTGCAGGCAGGGCTGCTGCCTGCCCCTGATCAGGAGAAAGGTCCAGGCCCTTCCTGCAGCCTGAGCTCTGCTCTGCATTGAATCACAGAACTCCCTGAATGGGAGGGGACCCACATGAATCACTGAGTCCATCTCCTGGTCCTGCACAGGACAGAATCCTTAAGAATCACACCATGGATTGTCACGCACTCAGAGTGTGTCCAAGGGCTTCCAGAGCTCTGTAGGGTTTGGTGCTGTGATCATTCTTGGGGGGCCTGTTCCAGTGCCCAACCACCCTCTGGGTGGAAAACCTTTTCCTCATATCCAACTTAAACCTCCCCTGACTTGAGACCATTCTCTCAGGTCCTGCCAGTGGTCGCCACAGGGAAGAGATCAGTGCTTGCCCCTCCTCTTCCCCTCATGAGGATGTTGAAACTGCAGCAAGGTCTCCCTTCAGACTCATCTTCTCCAAGCTGAACAGACCAAGTGCCCCCAGCCATTTCTCCTACAGCTTCCCCTCCAGAGCCTTCATCATCTGTGTAGCTCTCCTTTGCATGCTGTCCAATACCTTTGTATCCTTCTTATGTTGTGGCAGCCAAAGCGGCTCCCAGGGCTCAAGGTGGTGTGGGACAATCCCTCTCCTGTGGGATGCTGTGCTGGCTGTGCCCCAGGACATGACTGTGGCTGTTCCTTTTGTCTACCAGGGCACTCTGTGACTTATCTCCAGATACAATCTCTGCCTTCAGCAGCTCTATGTGCAGGCATTGGGCCGCCACTGGGCAGAGCAGCAGCCTTTCCCCACAGCTCTGCCTGGAGGGGGTGGCAGGGCATGTCCTTGGCCTGGCAGGAGGCCACACACACAGAGGCTCTCAGCTGCTGAGTTATGTGGGCTCTAAATCTCTCCAGTCAGCCAGTGGAACATCCTTCTGCCAAAACGTTGCCCTCTCTGCACATCCTTCTGTCTCAGAGGCCACACAAGCTGCCATCCTCAGCCTTGGCTCAGGCACTGGCCCTGTGTCACTGGCCAGGGCTGCCTTGGTAGGGGTGGAGGGTGGATGCCGTTAGCTCTGGCTCCCCAAAGCCTCATTAGCTGCTCTGGAGAGCTTCTGGAGGGTCTTGGCCCTCCCCTGGGCTTCTCCAGCCCAGGAATTCCCCCTGTGTACTCTGTGATCCCCTGGCCTGCTGCGGAAGGTGCCAAGAGCCTCTGCGAGTGATAAATACAAAAAAGTTAATTAGATTGCTAATTAAGTGCCATCCAAGATGAAATGATTAAACATTTATAGGAAATTTTCTAAAGATATCCTCCTTCAGAACTCGATGAGCCAGCCTGGATTTAATTTTTGCAGCAATATGAAGTGCCAGTCCCTTAAAAAAGTTCTCCTGTCTTCAGTGGGTGCTGTGCTTGCCCAAGGGCAGAACTTAGCAGCATGACAGCTCTTCTAGAGGTTTCCAGCCCCTTCTGCTCTTCTTCCCAGAGGATCTCCTTAGTTACAACGGACAGGATCCTTCTGAAGCAGTTACACCCTGCCCAGGTGTTGGATGTGCAGCCTGATGTTGCTGTGAGGTCTCACAGACACATCCTTGCTACCACACCTGGGGTCTGCAAGGGTTTCTCTTTCAAGAGAGATGAGTTCTTGCATGACAGGTCCCAGACATTCACCTTTGCCCTACACTCCATAAAACAGACACAATGCCATGCAGAGATCATCAACAAGACTTCTGAGTGAGAGCCCCTTTTAAGTGTGAATTACAGTGCTGACAGCAGATTTCATTTGTGCTAAAGCTCTATTCCAGCTATCCCAATCATCAGTGAGATAGTAGCACCTTTTCAGCTCTGAATGGGGGAAAAATTTGCTCCTCAGAGCTCTAAAGGAATTTTTAGTGTTATTGTAGAATATTCTCATGAAATATTTTTGAAGTGTCAGTAATACCTCTGCAATCCCAGAGATAATGGGATAAATTAGACAGACATTTGTGCATTACAAACATCCCCATGAAAAAATTTCATCTTCAATTCCTAACCTGCACTTTGAACATGTGTATGAGGGATGCTATTTTTGCTGTTGCAGTCACTGAATCAGGGATCTGGGAACTAAAGAGCACGAGCACAAGCTATTACTTTTAGGAGCTGAGGCTGTTTTTGTCTTGTCCTTTTTGGATTAGGGCACAGGATGGATTCTGTGACACGGACTCCTCTGAGCTCTGCCTGCACAAAGCTGTTTTGTGTGTGCTGCCCTCAATATTTTAGGTAGTTTGTCTTTATGGAAAACAGAAGTCAATAACTTCTGCCTGCAGAAACACACTTAAAATGAAGACAGTTTCCCTTGAGCCAAAGTGCTGTTTTATGAAAAAATTGTATTTGAGGCATAGTCTTACTAGTAGATTCAAATGATTACAACAGAAGGAATATTTGTAATTTGAGTAACAGGGAATCTTAATATATCACATATGTCCCAGATCCAAAACTGTACAAAAGGTTTCAGATTCATCTTTTTTCCTTTGCAAAAAAAAATGGATTTCAAGATATTGCTTAAATTTTTCCAAATTCCTAGTTCCTAAAACAGCAGTAATAATGTGATTAGAAAATAATCACCTCTCTTTAATAACAATGGCCAAAAAGCATTGATCCAAAATTATACAAATTTTCAGATTTCTCTGGATTTAGCATTTGAGAAATGTCCAAAACTGAAATAACTGTAGAATCCAAATTATATTTATTTCTGGATTTTGCCTTGAAAATCAGCAAAAATTATCTGAATGGCTTTTTTGTTTCATTTCAACCAACGGTTGTTTTTTGTTCGTGTTTTTTTTTATTCGCTTGAGCTTCCACTTTCCAGAAGCATCAATAAACCACAAAAAAATAAACAAATCTTTTATACTGATTTACGCTGGTGCAATTTCCAGCACCTGCAAGATTGATATTTGATTGGTTTTCTTTGTCCCATTTAAAACCAGCAGGTGACTCATTCTCGGCTCTGATTGCTAGGATATCATTACCACTGCCATTTGCAGTCACCAGTTTCTGGGCACATGGAATTGTAGGCATCTGCACATTCTTCCAGGCCTGTGACAACACAAATACCTTCATGCTGGGTGGCACTGAAGGACTGAGCAGAAGACACCTCGAGTGTCCTGGAATTACCTCCACTCTCATGATGCCATTGAGTGCAAGCTCACAGTACCTGATGGGAAACAGGGTAGGAAATGGAATGAAGACAGCCAATTTAGGAGCTGACAAAAAAAAAAAAGAATTGAACTGGATTTTCTTCTGTTATGTTGATTCCTCTGTGGATGGGTTTGGTTTTAATCGTCCCTTGTCACTTGGGAATTTTTATCAAAGAGATTTTCAAAAATCAGACCTCTCGTAAGGACCTACTGTTATCTTGATTTAAGATTATATCAGTTAACACATCCTGTCATAAAATCCATGTGCTATTGGAAAGAATTGTCTGAGTGTACTGTAGTTGACTTTGCTTAGATGTAGTCAATAGATACTTATTAATCTTTTCTCATAAATTTCACCCAACCCAAAAGCCATCCCATATAACAACCCCAGCTGGGCCTTGAAATGGCAGTGAGATTCAAAGAGGGATGGATTAAGCTTGTGCATTATCAATTCCCACATTATAAATTCTGATTTTTGCCAGAGTGCTAGATTTATTTCATGGTGCCTTCTTTATCATTTGAATTCTTATCAGATGAATATGGTGCTGGAATTTTAGATGATAAGTGTATACTACAATTTTGTCCAAGAGCAGAAAGTGGAGAGAGTAAAGTTAAACAGCCAATGAGGTCGAAAAAGCAGAGTTCTGACTCTGCAAAATGTGCTTGCCCAAGGAAAATTGATGCTCATCCAAGCCCTTGGGGGACCAGTCAGTAAAATCTTTTATAGTTTTCTTGCCTCTCTGATCTGACTGTAATACAGGAGTTGCACTCTATCAAATATGAGCAGAAGTTTCAAAAACTAGTTTTGAAAAAGGTATCAGCACTATTTTTCCTTGTCAAGGTACCTAATCCTACTGATTCCCATATACCTATGTAATCTGAATCACAAATTTTCATCATTGTTTTGGAGCTGCTTTTCTGCTGATTTGTGCCAGGAATGTGCTTCCTGCTGTTTCCGTTTTTTGAAGGGCGACATTTGGGAATATTCACATACTGCTTTACGCCCTGGCCTTGCTCTGTGCCAGAGAGGTGATGGTTATTCTTTGCACAGAGGGCAGTGGAGCTTTTCACTGATCACACTTGATTGATGTGTGGATAGGACTTGCATGCTTCCAGGAGCACAGGCTTCTGCTGCAAAAGGTTACTGTTGTGTTTTTGAAGGTGGAAGGAGAAATACAAGGCAGTCTGGTGCTGCAGCTGGAGGTCAAAACAGTCTCCAAGAGTTCCCAAGTAATCCTACATATGTACAGCACACAAAAATCAATCCAAGGTCCAAAGTAGACCTCACCATTCTTAAAAACACCAAAACACCATACAAAGAGTAAACTGAAGAGGAATGACACATTTTTGGTTTTCATTGAAACCAGAAGCCAAATTTGAACAAAAAATACTATTTAATCCCAGGAAAAGTATTTGGCTGCAATTTCAGGTAGCCATGTCAAGACCCATCTCCCTTCTCCACAAGAAACAAGAGCAGCAGCTTCTTTATTCATCTCACAGGAGATAATTGAGGGTACTTTCTGGAGTGAGGAAGAGTGGATTGAAGTGGTTTGAATGGGGCTGAATCTCAGGAAGAGGTTTATTTTCACAAACTCAGAGTATCTGTGCTGCACAGCTGATGCCAGGCAGCACCCACAGTCTCTGATGGTGGCTGGTTTTTGTTTTACATGGGAGGTGTAGGTGGACCCTGGGCACATCCCAGAACCCCTCAACAACTCAGAGGCTTCAGGCAAAATTGGTGCAGAACTTCTAGTGAGAGGGAACAGTCCTTTGGGAGCTGGTTGCTGTGGCAGAGTCAGATCAGAAGAGAAGTTAATTGCACAGACATTTGCTGGGGTTGGTTTACAGGATTTGTCTTTGGCAGCTTACCATAGTGAGAAACAGCTAACACTGACCAGTGTAACATGGGCAGAAAGCATATCAAAGAATCAGTTAGGCTGAAAAAGGCTTTCAAGATCGTTGAATTCTTTGACTGAAAAACTTTTCCCATATCAGCTAAATCATAGCACGAAATGCCACGTTCAGTCATTTCTTAAACACTTCCAGGGACAGTGTCTCTAAAGCATCCTTGGGCAGACCATTCCAGTGCTTGACAACCCTTGGGCAGATCATCCAAGTGCTTGACAACCCAGAGCCAGCACTTCTCCAAGGATGATCTGGAGTCAGGGTTGGCATGGTTTTCTGCTGGTTGTTGACCTTTGGGGAAAAACAAAAGATTCTGGCCAGTATCAATTTGCAGTTTTTGCTAGAAAACTAGCAAAGGCTTCTGACTCTCAGTATTTTACATTTGTGACTGAATATTAGTTTAAAATGGGGTGGCTGTGATAATTCCTACCAGTGGTCCCTGGCATACCAGCAAGTCCAGCTGTGCATTTTAATGGCTACAGGTATTATACCCCATGATTCATGGGCTTTGCCCTTCCTTGGAAGCCCATCTCCAGGCGGATAGAGCGAGCTCTCCATTAGACACCCCTGGGGCCAGGCAGCTCTGACAAACACGGCTGTGTTGTTGGCTGAGCACTTAGCTGAGGCTGTGTACCTAACCCTTCCTCTTTGCTTTGGCTCCCTGGCAAAGTACAAGTCAAACTCCCTTCACCACCTGATCACTTCAAAGAACATTTTGTAATACAGATACCACACAGCTGAATGCAGCCACTTCTATCTAGGGCAGACTGATCTTGAAGGGATTTAGTGTTCAGATGGAGGGAGCATGACCTTCCATTTTCAAGCTTCCATTTCAACACTGTTTATAATTAACTGCATGCATAGGGCTTCATGTACTTTGAAAGACTGAGGTTATGCCTCTGTTGCAGAGCCAGGGGAGACAAGGTTGTTGTCCTGATATACTTAGACCATCAAGCTACTTTTCAAGGAAGAGCTGAAAAATAGTTTTAACTAGTAATGCTGTAATACTTTGATAATGTGTGCAATGTGATGATCAATTGACCGACCTGGTTGGATTTTTAAAGTAGACAAACAGATTCAGTGTGTTTGTGGTTCTCATTTGCTTTGATCCTTACAGCCAGAGATGGTTGAACAATTGCCAGAGGAGGGTTAAAGTAAAAATTCCCAGCAAGTTTCTCTTTCCAGATTCTTTTATACCAAGCTTTTAGAAATTATGAATAGGTGAGGAAAGCTGGAAGCCAGTGGAACACCAGTCCCAATACTAGTTGGTTCAGACATATTCACTTCAACAGTCTCTGGATTCCCAGATAAATTTCCATGCCTCTTTTAGTGACACCCTTCTCCTGAAGGTCAGCTTTAATTTCTGGGAAACAAAGCAGCAGCACTGCAACTTTCCATGATAGATACATTTGAAGTACAAGGACCTGACTGCTCCTCTGCCTCCTGGGCCAGGAGGAGGAGATAACTCCAAGAGTAGTTGCAATTGAACATCTCAATTCCAGTAGCAGCAATTTTGCAACCTGATTACTCGTGTCAGGTGATAATATGTGAGCCCTCATGCACAGTGTCACTTGGAAGCAGCCCTTCTTGCAAGACTGGTCTGCCACATAGCAGGAATGTGATACTTTGCTTCAGTGTTTTTTAGCACGATAAAGTCACTCTCTAAGTCTTAGCTGAATGTGTTTGCATTGTTAGTATTTGGCCTCAAAAACTGGCACTAGTGAGCTTCATAACAGAGTCCCCATTGAAAGTAGCAGACAACACATTTTGTCTCGATCAGGTGTTTGAGCAGGTGGAAAAACCCTAAGGTAAGCAAGACAGGTTAAAAAATACTCACTTTGTTGTATTTTTTTTTCTTTTTCACAAAATCTAGTGAAAGTTCATTTAAGACCTAGACAAAAACAAGGAGAAATTGTTGAAAGAGTAGTTTTGACATTTTCAAAATTACTTTAAAATATTTTTACAATGCCCTTCAGATTCATTTTCTAAAGGTTGAGAAAATATTTCATCTGTCATGATGAATATCTTCCTGTTCCTTCAAATTAACATTTTAGGTGGATTTTATCTAGTTAAATAGTTGTTGTATAAGATCCAGTGCAATGTAGCAGAAAAATAATCGACTGAAGAAGAAAAAGCATTTGATTCTCCACTCAAGTATTGAATTGTATCACCCAGAAATGCTTTAATTTGTGGGCTTTGATTTTGGAGAGGCACATTCTACCAAACTGTCTGAATTTGAGGGTACACACACAGGCAAAGAGATTCCTTGCCCTTGCAGGAGACTGGCAAAGGTACTCCCTCAAGCAGCCACCCTGCTGAAGCCAACACAAATTGCAGGAGCCATCCAGTAATCTTTCACTCCATTCCTCAGCAGAGGAAAATACACTTTTAGCTTCATTTTGGAGAGGAGCCATTTCAAGGCTTTTCAGCACTGCAGGCAGGAATGAGATAAACTGCCTTAGGATGATATCCAAAGGATGACAAAACTCACTTTTGCTGTGGCAGCAGACTTGGTTCAGGAAGAAAGGAAGGGCTTGCTGCAAGTTTGGGGAAAGGACAAGAGTACAGAGCTGAGTGACATCAGCAAGATCAGTGTGCATTTAGGGTGCTGCAAAGGTTTAGTGAGGTCTGAGGCAGTTTAGGTGGGGAGCAGAGCCTTCCCTTGCTTTGGGCAGCTGCCGAGGAGGCAGCAAAGCATCTCCCGCCCTGCGGGTGAGAGCAGCCAGTCCTTCCAGCCTGCTGCTCCTGCTGCTGAGCATTGATCTATTGATCTGTGCTCGTCAGCGTCCTTCACACTGTCCTAGTGCCTTTCACGTGGCCTGTAAGTGGCAGGATGCTCACTCCCAGGAGGTCACGGGTGAGGGCTGCTGTGGGTAAGCAGAACTGTGGAATGTCACAGCTCCAGAACCTAAACCCCACAATTCCCCATCCCTGTTGCATGTCCCAGCACAGTCATTCTTACACTTGACCTACAACTTTTCCATGGGAGAAGGAGACTCCTAGTGTGAGTGAAGAAACACCAAAGGGCTGGTATTTGTGACACCATCACCATTCCATGGTCTGGGGACATTTCCTTGGCTGCACTGTCGCCCTTGGTTGTGGTCCCTGTTCTGGCACCAGAGTTTTCTTTAATGACACTGGCACTCTTGGCTGTTCTATTATATATATTCCAATTCCCATTTACTGGTTTTTGCTGATCTGATTGCATATTTGTGTGCTAAACTCATTGTGAACAGTATATAACCTATACACCATGCAAACAGCCTAAGACCTTTTTAGAGTTGCCAACTGATTTTGGAAAAAAAATGCAAGAGAGAGAATAATAGAATTGGCCAAGTGTAAAATTCAGAGCAATTTAATATCTGGCATAACAGAAGTTCATTCAATCTAAAGAGAAGTTGGAGAAGGACTGAGAACATGTGCCAGTGGGTAACTCCAGCTCTTCCCTCTCATTAAACCACGCTGCTGAGCAGTAATGCCAAGAAACTGTACATCAAGGGGGTGACAGAACTTAGCAGACGTATTTCTGGGAAGACAAAAAACAATCAGAATCACCTGAAATCAGCATCACCAGAAAATGGAAACAACCCCCTATGATTCTCTGAAGAATCAGGGGAGGCTGGAGAACAACTGAATCTTTATTGCAGCAGAGGAAGAATTTTACATTGTAAAACAAATGTTTCCTCCTGGAGTCAAATGTTGTTTCTTTGGTATTTAACACATTGACTGTAGCAGGAAAACCCCTTTGCTAGGAAGGTTTGCCAATTCCAGTTCTTCCCCTGAGTTAGAACCTGGCATTAGCACTGCTAATTCTACAGGCTCCTGCATCTCCGTCATCTGCAGCTGGCTCCTATGAGAGCTATGGATGGGAGGATCTTCCTGCCACAGTCTTTGAGTGATGGAGAAGTTCAGAGCAGGTGCAGTGATTTAGATCCTCAGGGATCTGGGCACAGGGAGGAGGCTTCTGAGTTTTAGTTCTCCCTGAATGTCCCATGGGCTGCTTGTGCTATGGGAGGAGGTTGGAGGATAGGCTGCAGAAAGGCTTTTTAACAGCCACCAGGGAACTGGGAGGGACAGAGGCTGGGACTAGTGCTCTGGTGACGGAACTGAGGCTTGCTGCAGCCTGGTGATTTCATGGCTCTGGAGCAGTCAAGGGGAGCAGCAGAGCTGTGATGGATGTGCAGCTTTGTGGATGGCTGCCCAGCCAAGCGTGTTTATCCATCCTGTACCTGAGCATACAGGAACAAATTTTTCCACACACACTCAAATGTTGACTGAATCTTCCTGCTGAGTCAGGTGATGTGACAGGCAGAGGACATTAGCACCACTTTGGTCCAGGTGCCCCAGCTCTCTTATTTGCCAGATGCTGCCTGGTTCCCTGCCCTGCAAGTATCTATAACCCAGTATGAGAGGAGAAACTGCACATCTCCTCCAAAACAAAAGCCTTTTGGCCATGGAAATGAGACTCTTGTGCTGGCAGAGCTTAACACTTGCCTTTTTTTTGGCAGTTATATAGAGGAGATCTTAGAAGATAGGGAAGCAATAAAGCTGGCTCCCAGGTGTTTATGGGGACACTTAGCATGACAGACTAAGCTGAAGGTGTTTAAAAACTTAACGTGCTGCTGATATTAAAAGCAGACTTGATGGACTTGTGCTGCACTGAATGAAAGAGACCTGGCAGGTCTGGCATAAACTGTCCATGCCTGAAGTTTGATGTGTAAGAGAGCAGGAACTGAAACAGAATCTCAAAAGGGAGAATATTGACACATGACAGGGACGTTTCTCAAACTGTGAGTCTCCATCTCTGAGGCTAGTGTTGAAATGGGACAGAAGGCATTGAGAGAGATTATTCACATAAATCCTGGCAGTGCTCAGGGAACAGGACAGCAACTCCCTCTGAGCCAAGGAGAGAGGATGGCTACAGCTCACGGCTGTGAGCACATGCTGGAGAGTGAGGAATGAACTCCAGACCTGATCCTGGAGGGGATTTAGCTCTGGAGGCAGAACAGGGGTTAAGAAACCTGTTTCCAGTGGGAAACAAAAGTAGGGTTGTTTGAAAGGTGGGCAGAAATTGAGACAGGATAACAGGATCCAACTGAATTTTCTGCTCTGTTAATAATCAGGAAAAGAGGCTGTGGAGAAATAATCAGAGGTGTTTCATTAGTTCTGACTATCCAGACCTGAAGACTGGCTAGCTAACTGCAGATGAATTTGCCAGTTGCCTTAGGAAACTCTCTCAATCCCTTTCCCTTGTAATAGAAATATATTTTCTTAACCATTATGGCAGTAATATATTTTGTGTAACATTAAAGTTGTGGAGCTCCAGGCATACAATAAAGTTTATCTGCATTAGTGCCCCATGAGTCTGTATGTCTGGAGACTGTAAAATAGAAGACAAGCCAACAGGTGGAATGCTGTACTGGAGATACCACAGAATATCTCTGTACCCCGAATATTCTGGGTACTACAGAATAACCAAAGAGTATGCCAGGAAAGCTATTAAAAATAAATATAATGAAGAGAAGTACAGTAAAAATAATTCAGGGAAAAAGAAAATCAACAAATTTCACAGAAAAGGAGAGAAACAAAATAGGAATTGTTAGAAGATGGGAAAAAAAGACATGAAAATTAAAAAAAATCTGATTTTAATCTGAGTTCTGTGCAGCATGGAGACTTAGGAACACTTGTCAGCTGCACCATTGGCAGCTATGCCAAAGAAACAACAAGGGCTGTTCAACAAGCTCATCTGTTCTTCTCTTAATCCTCCGATGAAGAGAGCCATGCTGCCTGCTGGAGGCCAACAGGAGCTCATGGGTCTGTTTATTTTGCTGCTCACTTTCAGTTTGGCTTCCAAAAATTCTCCAGGAGAACTTTATTCTTGCTCTCTCCAAAGCTTTCCCTACTTTGCATCCTCCGATGTATTTCTGAAATTCTGATTACTTTTTTAAAATTAAACCCTTTTGGTTTTATTTTTAGCCCTTATATCCTCCCTTATTTCTCAGTAATAGCTAGAAAATAATACTTCAAGAATTGTGATATGGAATGGGAGGAGGAAGAGCTTCCCTGCTTTGAATCTGCTGACTTAATTCTATAGAAGCTCTAGCTAAGGGGTAAGACATTTCTGAGCTCCCTTAGAAAATGTAATTATAGATTTAATTCTGTAGTATATGTTTTTTGTGGTGCTGTGGGAGTTGGCCAGCTTCATTCTGAGGCCACTTTCTATCACCTTCAAAAGTTTGTGCCCATTGGGATTTCCTGTGGATTGATTAAAATAAAATAAAATAAATGGTAATAATTTCTCCCGCCTGAAAAAAGTCAAGGGGGAACTGACTGTAAGCTTTTGTCAGAGAGATAGCTGGAGAGGGTCTCCAAGGAAGCTGTTTCCATGTGCATGAAGGACACGAAGGTGACTGGGAGCAGCTCGATGGATTTACCGGGGTTAAATCTTGCTGTTCTGACCCAATTGCTTTCTGTGAGAAGATGGGCTCTGAGAGTGATGGGACAGAAGTGGTTTCTTTTTCCCCTTGTCTTTAGCAAGTCATTTCACAGTCTCCCATGGTGTCCTTGCAGCCAGAACAGGCGGGTGTGGCTGGATGGTTGAACAGAAAAATTGCAGATAAATTGGATCCATTTGGCAAATTTGTGGAGTACAGCAAAATGCAAAAAATTAGGGGAATAAGTGATCACCTGTAGGACAGAGTTGCTACTCAAACACTGGCTAGAAAGAAGCTTTGCAAGAAAGGTCCCAGTGGAAAGCAAACAACAGAATTCAACAGTGTGCTGTTGTAGTGATCTGGAGCACCCAACTGAAGGTGTTTGGTTTATTCAGCCAGGACACAGAAGGTAATAGGGGGATTCACTGAAGTCTCCCATGTCCTAATGAGTGACTGACAGAAGAAACAGGCTCTTTGCAGAGATACACAGTGAAAATGGACAGCAGGAAGAAGTTACAATATGTTTTTTTCAATATGTTCTTCATAATGAAAATGTTAAACACTGGAACAGCTTGACAAGAAATGGCCTCAGGTTGTGCCAGGGGAGGTTTAAATTGGATATTAGGAAAATATTCTTCACTGAAAGGTTGGTCAGACATTGGAATAGCCTGCCCAGGGAGGTGGTGGAATCACCAGCCCTGGAAATGTTCAGAAGGTGTGTGGATCTATCACTTGGCACAGGACCTAGTGATGAACATGGTGATGCAAGGTTAACACTTGGACTTGATCTTAGAGGTCTTTTCTAACCTAAATAACTTTATGATTCTGTGGTGATAAGGTCGGAGATCTTCAAGATATGAATAACCTTGAACAATCTGACCTTACTTTGAAGATAGCTCTTTGAGAAGGAGTTTGGACTAGGCCTCCAGATATCCCTTCAGATCCAGCATATTTTCCTATGATTCCATTGTATGAAGGATGGCCTACTAACTACAAAATAAAACTCTGCCAGCATAACCTAACACAGCCACTAGAGAGGGATGGGAAAAGGAAGCATTTGTCTTGGTTAGCATTTGTCATATCTGTTTGGGCAACGCACCTTTGGGGAACAAATCATAGAAACCTTGGCTGGAACCAACCTCCAGAGGGACTTAATCCAACATCCAACCTCAAACAGAGCTGTTGCTGACACCAAATCATGTCAACCATAGCTTGTTTGGTTGGATTTTGAGAACCTCAGAAACTGGAAATTCAACATCTTCTCTCAGGAAGCTATTCCAGGCCTGCACCACCCACCTAGTCAAAATGGGTTTCCTACTAACCTCCCTTAACCACCCAAGCTGCACTTTTTGCTGAATAGCACCAGTCACTGTTACTGAGCTGAAGTCGGCTCTATCCCTTTTACAATCCTTCAAGTGGTCTGCAATTAGATTCTTCTTTGGATTCCTTTTGCCAGGTTAAACAAACTCAGCTCCTCCCCCAGCTTCTTGACAGTTGTATCCTCTAAGTCCCTGACATCTTTGTTAGCACTCAGCAAGAGTTTCTCCAATTACCTCCAGAATAGGAGACCCAAAGCAAATTACAACACTGCAGGTGTGAATTTCCTATAAACAAGCAAGAGAAGTTTACTGCTGCTGCAGCCAATTATGCAGTTTGAAAGACCCTTGGGCAGAATTTGTGTTATTTCATTTCTAAACACTAAGATTTCTGTTGTTCCAAGGCTCAAGTTTATCAAGTTCCTTGTAACTTGAAGTTTTACTGTCATTTGACATATTTTCACACACTGCATCTTCACCTGCAAATATGCTGAATATGCATTCTGTCTGATCATTAAGGCCAGTGAAAAAGATGTGGAATAATATTGTCCCAGAATCACTCCCTATTGTACACCACTTCGTAGATGCCAGCTGGATGCTGAACTATTCATTACTGCCCTTTAAGCCTCGTAATCCAACTAATATCCAGCCCATTTAAGCCCATTTATCCAGTCTGCATTTTTCTCAATCACAGGAAATGCTTTGCAATCATATGTCAAAAGCTTTACTCAAGATATTTTACCACCACTGCTTTTCAGTAGAGCACTCACTCAGGGTGATGGGATTCAGCTATAAGCAGAGGCTGGGTGGAGCTTGGATAATGCAGAATAAATTACTGATATCAGCCACCAGGATGGAGGTTTCCAAAGGTCAGTTAAGGTCTCAGTCCACAATCACATAAGATGTATTCCCAGACAATGTGACACAAACTGCCTCAGCCTGGGAAGTGGATTCTCTGCCCGCGCTTTTCCTCAGCCTTGGCTGAGCTGCCTGGCTCCAAACCAAGCCTGGGGCTCTTGGGATCAGGGTGCAGCAAGAAGTGCACATCTCATTCCCTGGCTGAAGACTTGCCACTCAGTCCCTGTCAGTCCTGAGTATAGGCTGTGGTGTCTCATCTGTGGCTTAGCACACTTACCATTAGCTCTTCAAAAATTAGACTGAACATGTTGTTTTGGCCATATTTTATAGAATACAGCTACTGCTACATAGTGTTGCCCCTTCATTTGCAACCACCACATATAATTGAGCACAAAGAAGAGGTTTCCTCTTAAATCAGACGCATCTGTGTAAATTTATTTTTCATGGAGTCAGGTTCCTCAGCTGGCTCAGTGTTGTGACAAGCACACCTCACACTGTTTGCAGTACACTTTGATGAGCCCCCTTCCTAACACCAGGGCCATAGCTGAAGATGTCCATCTCACAGGCATGTTCACCCACCTACTTATGAAGAAGGCTCTGGTAAAGGGTAAATGATGTGTCCTGAGCTGCTGGGTGCAGAAAGCTGAAACCAGCTGAAGTTGGATGATGCTCATTTCAGAGAAAGATTCCCTCAAATTAAAGTAATGTCCCAAAAGAGTGCATCACTAATCCTACTTCTGCGCTTGTACAGAGAAAGTACAGCAAGGTCACTGCTTCTCAGCCCTTTTAATTAAAAAGCAGACCTCATGATAGGCATTTGTCCCTCAGGCTCAAGGATTTGCTTATCTCTTGCAGGCTCAGTAGCCAAACCAACTTTATCCAGAAGTGGATGAGAAGAACTGAAGAACAAGACACCCCACCCGTGGTAAGTCTTGTACTAAGCCTCACAGAAGTAAAAAGATGTCTGCAAGATGATTTTTAACATAGTGTAGGAAGCACAACAGCGTGTGGCATCTTAACAGCACTGAAGCACCCGATCATGAGTCGCCTGAGCTCCAAGTGAGTCAGAGACTCCTGTCAGCTTTTCAATTTGCTAATTCTTGCAGAAATATTAAGTGAGCAGCAGGTAGAGTTAGCTGAGCCCAGAAACTAATAAACTTGCCCAAACAAGTGGAGAACTCTGTGTATTTTACTGCCAGCTGCACCGTGCTTCAACTATGTGAAACATAATACAGTCCACTGGGATCCATGAAATTGTGTTAGCACATCAGTAACATACTTGAGGATACACTTGTATCTTCTCTTGTGTACGCTTTTACACTTGTAAATAGTTCCCGTGGTACTTCGACTCCTTGCCTGCCCTGCCAAAAGATGCACATCAGTACTGCAGAAAAAATCTGATCACAGTAAAGAAGTCTGAGAAAAGCAAGTTAAAACTTTCTACAGCCCCTGCTTCTAATTTAGCTGCCATCCTTAGGTCAATACTGACTCTCTCTGGGATCCTAATGACATTGTCTTTTCATTTGTCTTTGTGTACAGAGAATGTTAATAGAGAGATCACTATCTGTATTTATTTCTACCATAATAGATATTCAAATTCATTATGTACATGCATACCAAAGTTATGATGGTGTGCAGCTACTTCTTTCTCTCTCAACATGGCAAAGGGAGCTGTTTAATGAGGTTATATGGCAGGGAAGGAGCAAAGAAAATGTGATAAAATTGTATGGGGATTGGACCAATTAATCCATAGCTCTCACTAATGTGATTTGCATGGGCAAGGAATATACGGTTTGCCCTGTAATATTTTCTTGAGACACCTAGGATCATTTATATCCTCCTTTTCTATTCAAAACAAAGGGAATAACTGCACGTTTTCAAGGAGAAAGCTTAACACAAAAGTCTTCTTTGCAATTTCTTCCTGTGAAACAAATGTAAAATGGCTGCCAGATGCTCTGGTTATGGCTGTTAGAGATTTATGGCTTCAGCCCACAGGCAGTGAATAGAATAAGCAGCTAAATTTAAAAACAATTTTATCAGTATAAACACAGAGACATGAAAAAAGGAAGACTTATTATATGCAAGGAATAAACTTCAAGGGGAAAAGACCACTGGGAACTCAAATGGGAAACTATGAGAGCAAATGGCCTCTTTCAACATCTTTTAAGTACAACAATCAAAATTGTAGTATTAAAATTCAAAGCCAGAGATGCATTTTAAGGTGATGTGGCTGTCATCCTTTATGGGAGAGCTTGTATAGCCCACTTGGCAAACAGCCTGGACAATCATCCCTGTTTGCCTCGAGTGTCAGAGCACACAGGGACCACGGATAAAACGCAAAAACTGGAGGTCAATGTGCCCCAAATCCATCATATTAAGAAAGAAGATGACCGTCAGCTATATGAAACTAACTGGTGAGTTATAAAAAGATTTCTGAAATGAAGAGTCATCCCAAATAGAACTAAAGGAGTGGCATGGAAATTTGTATTGTAGTAGAGACATCTTGAAGGGAGAGGAGTAGCAGAGTGGGCCTGGTTTGGGTCTGCCAGAAGTTGCCCTGTGGCATCACAAGCCTGCCCAGGCTGGGCCAAACGTCTCCCCTGGGATGCTGCAGGGATCTGGTACCCAACCAGAGGGGGACAGCAAGGTTAGAAATCTGTAGATGTTAACATCTGTAAGAGTCCAGTCCTGTGATCATCTGTCATGCGACTGGTCCTGACTCTGAGCAGACAGTTCACCATTTGTAAGTTAATCATTTGTTGATAAAAAAATTAATAAACTGCTGCTATTCTGACTTAGCTTAAACACCTAAGTAGGTTTTTCCCCCTGCAACATCCTCTCTCATAATCTGTGACTTCTGTCATCTTAGAGTACCTTCACACAAGCCCAAGTCATCTCTCTTCCACCAAGTTTTAGGTTCTGTGTTCTGGCAGATAAATAATGCATAGACTCCACATTTCTGGAGCTAAATTGGCGTCCTGTGGAGAAAACTATTTGCCTATAACATGTGCTTACAGACTAATTTTGTTATGATTTCATTTTGCAAGGTATGCTCCCCTTTCCCAAAAACAAAGCCACAAGGTCTCCTAGAAGGATGATCTCTCAGGAAAAAAACAGAAAAGTAGCCAAACCCCTTGCCACCATTGTCTCACAAAACTCTTTAATTTCCTATTCTTCCTCCTTTTAAGTGTATATTTAAGTGTAGCACTGTGAAAGTCTCTCACACTTTCTGCCTTGAATTTTATCCCTTCAAGTTCTGTTCCATGGGAAAGAGTTGTTTGTAGGAGTGGGGATCTTTGGTTTTTCAGAATTTACTTTTGATGACCTTGGCAAGCTGGAACAGAGCAATGTTGAAGCCAGTGCACCACTGCAAGAAATATTGTATTGTAATTTTAGCAAAGCAGTAGCACTGATTTACGCTTTTAATTAAATGCCACAAATAGACCTGTGCTGGATGAAGAAATATGGCCAACAGAAGCTCTTATTTTATTTGCTTTCCTCTTCTAATTATGACTTTGTCTGTCTATATGTAGAGACAGTTAATATCCTGGACCACTGTCACTCAGAAACATTTAGGACAAGCTGTCTCCCTGATCACACATTAGCAGGTATGATTCTTCCCTGATTAGCCTTCTGGTCTGTGCATAATTAAAAATGAAAATATTAACAAAGCCAGATTGAGAATTATGATTGATTTTATTTTTCCCTAGAAAAGTCTTTTGGGGGAAATCTTCTCATATTTTTGTGTTCTTCTCATAAATTTTAGTTTTCTACTCTTTGTCTGTAACTCTCATGCTCCCATTCCCCCATTTTATTCAATAAATATTATAAATATGGCAATTCTGGGTGAGAGTTGTCATGAATAAAGTTGAAATTAGGAAAGCAAACAACTTTGATTCTAAATTTTTTATGATGTTATCACTATGATAAACAATTGTGTATTGTTGGGCTGCTTTTCCCTATATGACATTTGCTACATATCTAAGCTAACTGAAAACTGGCTTGGAGACAGCAAAAAGTGAAACTGTCCAAAATCAAGGCATGTCCTTGACTGCTTTGTTACAGTGGTTGAACTTAAGGCCAGATTGGATTATCTTTCCTAGGATACAGAAATTGCCTTTTGTTTCCCCAGGGAAGGTTTGCGTTAGATAACGGAAAAAAAAATCTTCATGGAAAGAGTTGAAAACACTGCAACAGACTGCCCAGGGGAGTGATGGAGTCATCACCCCCCGAAAGTGTTCAGAAAATGTGGAAATGGCACTTGAGGACATGGTTCAGTGGTGAATATGGTGGTGGTAGATTCACAGTTGGATTTGGTAATTAGAGGTCTTTTCCAGCATTAATGATTCTATAATGAGTGTGGGTACCCTTAGAGTCAGTAAAGGCTCAGAAACCAGTAAGAAGAGCCCAAGTATTGTATTTTCTCTCTGCTTTCAACTTAGGTAAGAAAATTAGGCTAGGAAAATTTATTTTATCACTTATAATTACCTCTCAAGGCAAAATGACCAGGAACTGACTACAAAGCTTAGCAATATTCTTGTTTATCTTCTGTGTTGCTTACTGTTGAGAAAATTTAACTTTACAACCAACTTCTTAAAACTTGACTTCCTCTCTCCTAGCTGGGCTGTGCAGCACAGAGGGACACTCTGGTGCAGATGGGCTTGTTCAGCGTGACAGAGCCAGGGCAGGTGGGTCTCACTTCTTTAGAGATGCTCAGTAACGGGAGATGCCTCTGATGGTCTTGGAGCATCATTAAAATTAATAGCAACTTGCCCAACAGAACAAGAATATTCAGAAATGGATTTTATGTTTCTAAGTAAAAAAAATTCTTTAATTCTTTCTTTCTCCTTGGGATTAAGTGGAGATTTTCCCATCTGCCTGCGAATTATAGAGTAAAGCCCTTGTTTAGGACTTAAGTGGATGCTTAGTCTCAATTACCTTAAACATTGTTGAATGCATAAAAATATCTGAACATAAGCATAAATTATGCTGAAGAAGCAAGTGTCTTTTAGCATGAATACAAACTCTCGCTTGAGTGTAACAAGTATGGGTCATGAGGCTCTGGGGGTGCAGTGAATACTTGATATGTTTTTTCAAGAAGTTATGTTTTTAAATAAAATCTTCATTTTCAACTCAGCCAGCCTTTACTTTGCCCAACCTGCTTTGCCTATTTCTAAAAGCGTTGTCTGGAGATTCACAAAGCAAAGGAACAGCTGTGCCATTCCAGCTTCTCCCCACTGTCCCCACCTTTGTTTGACCCTGTCATAGGCTGGCACTGTACAGAGTGCACAGGAGTGGAGAAAGGGGGGCAGAAAGTCTGTAGTGGGATCTCATATGAGATGCTCCAGTTCCAACTCCCTGCCATGGGCAGGGACACCCTCCACTAGACCAGGTTGCTCAGAGTCCCAATCCAACCTGGGCCTTGGACACTTACAAGGATGGGACATCCACATCTTCTCTGGGCAACCTCTGCCAGGGCCTCACCACCCTCGTAGTGAAGAATTTCTTCCTAATATCCAATCTAAACCTGCTCTCTTTGAGTCTGAAGCCATTTCCCCTTGTCCTTTCACTCCAGACCCTTGTAAAAAGTCCCTCTCCATCTTACTTGTCAGCTCACTTCAGGTACAGACTGGGAGGCCACAGTCGGGTCAGCCCAAAGCTTCTCTTCTCCAGGCTGAACAATCCCAGTTCTCCCAGTCTTTCCTCATGTCAGAGCTGCTCTATTCCTCTGATAATCCTGGTGTCCCACCTCTGGCCTCACCCCGGCACATCCACATCCTCCCTGTGCTGGGATCCTAGCGCTGGATGCAATCATCAGATACTTCACAGAAGGAGTGTCTCTGAATTTAACCAATAACAAGTCAATTACAAGGGGACTGAAGCTACTCAGACTCGCTCTGCAATGCCCACAAAGTGTTAACAAGGAGAGGAGAATGGAAACAGAAAACAAGACTTGTAGTTTGCTAGACAAATATTTTCCCTTACAGGTGGCTTAATACCTGGGAAAGCTCACAAAAAGAATTAAGCAGGGAACAAAGTAGATTAACTTCCACAAGGAAGTTCAGTTGTTGAGTTGTTCTGGTTAGGAAAAAAAGCCTAACTTTTTTCTGCATAAGATCCATGTAGCGTTTGTTAAAGTTCATAATCGTATGTTTATTATCTGGTTTAATATTACAAATTATTTTAAAATAACTTGAATAGATGGGAAATTTAAAGTATTTTTTACACTATTTTACCCCTAAAATACTGAAAGAGATAGTTTTAAGGGTATTGTAGCTGCTTCTCTCTATACAGAATGAATGCAAGTCTTGTTTTCACTGAAACTTAATTTCTTAACCAAATATGAACAGATTCTCCAGAGAAATTGCAGATGCCCCATCCCTGGAAGTGTCCAAAGCCAGGTTGGATGGGGCTTGGAACAACCTGGGATAGTGGGAGGTCACCCTGCCCATGGCAGGGGTGTTGGAAGTGAGTAATCTTTAAGGTCTCTTGCAACCCAAGCCCTTCTATGATTCTGTTATTACCTTCCCTCCAAATTGTTGGGTGTATAATGCCAACCCGTCCTGCAAAATTACGCTCTGAGAACTGAGGTAAATTCAGATGATTTCTGGAATTATTGGAAAGCACTTACTGGCTCTGCAAAAGCAAGTGGAACCAATCTACAGATCCACTGAGATTTGTGAAAGCAACGGTGCTGTGGATGGATAGTCCAAAGATGTGAATATGCTAATTAGGGCATGAATAGTTCTGGACTTCATAGTAAGTTTTACTGGATGAACTGAATCTTTTTGAAAGAAAAAAAAAATCAGATCAGCTGGAATGTAATCTTTTTGAGTTGTTAAATGTCAATATAGATTTCACCGAGTATTAACAGAGTCAAGTGTTATAGGCGTGTTGCCTTCACAGTTGGACACTGTGGTTTTGCAAGACAGGTGAGTCTCACAAACACACAGAGACTGAGAACGATAAAGTGGAGAAAAATGCACCATGAATTCATTGAGCACTGCTCATTTTTTGAGTATCTAACAATATTCTTCTCCATCCATGGATCTAATTTGGTCTTAATAGAAACAGCCATAGCTCCCACTGAATTTGACCTTTAAGTGAAATGATAAGAGGGGATAAAGGCCAGACTTGCAAGGTTACAGAGCCTAGTGATGCCCCATTACGTTCCAGTTAAAAAGTGCTAAAAAGTGACACTTGTAATCATTTGAAAATGAATGAAAACAGGGCAGAGATATATGTTTTTGTAAGAATTTTTTCCCTTGGCTATGAAAAAGTAGGTGTTTGAAAAAGAAATACTTATTTGAGGATACTAAAAATTAGATTCCATGATTGGTTTTTTTGCTTGTTTGTTTGGGTTTTTGCATGTGGAATGAAAGAGGGGAGAGAAGAAGCCCCACATAATTGGTGAGCTGAAAAACTGGACTGCTGCACAAAGTGCAAGACACTTAATCTGGTCGATTCTGTAATCCAGTATAGCAATTCACAAGCCACAGAGTCTCCCAAAATATGCTTAAAATGCAAATTGCATTTAATCTAATACTTTAGATACCTGATGGGTTTTCTTCATCCCAGTGCTTTCCCTCTTTGATTATGCACTGTACTCAGGCATGACAGCAAAAATTCTCACACCAACACCAAGGAAAAGTCACATATAAGGTCTGGCTTGTATTTTTCCATACAATCCCTCTCAGCCCCTGTTTCTCATGTGTTTCCAAGTGTCTATCTTCACAGACTCTGAGATGTGGGCTGTGGCCTTCCAGTACTTTTCCTTGGGTCCTAAAATCCAAAAATTATAAAAGCCACAGCTCCACACGTGGCATAGGCAGGAGAGATAAACTTTACACGTTGACAAACATTAATCAAAGGACATAAAAGAGTTCATATTAAGCTACAATTAAATAATTTGTTTGATGTATCATTTCTTCTTAATTTTTCAGTTATGTAGCCTCAGCTCTGTGGCCCAGATCTTAAGTAACACCTCCCATCCCTTTGCTGTCATGGGGCAGCTGCAAAACCCCCCAAGCTGCTACCATCCTATGGCTGATCCTGGAGCTGAGCTACTCCTGAGATCTACCACTCCTTCCATAGACAGGGAGAAGTTTGCTCAGCTACATCAGCAGCAGTGGCAGCTGAATGAGGTGATTTTGTGTTTATGAACCCTCACTTCCCCCCTGTGAACAGCAAAGCAGGGACTGCTGCCAGCACATGGGTGGGAAAGGAAGGTGCAGATCAGAAAATGTTCCAGCTTTGGAGGACGAGTGTGACTGTTCCTAGAGGCAGATCTGGGGCACTGGCTGTCCTTCCCTCCCTCTGCAGCCACCTCGCTGTAGTCCTTCTCAGGGTTGTCAGTCTCAGGTGACTGTGGCACTACTGACTATTTCTTACAAAGGAAGCCGTATTTATTAAGCCTGAGCCAGACTAGGAATATATTCTCTGCAGCACAAAAGGAAAGCCAAGCAAAATATTTCATCTGAACAACCTGGTGTTCTCAACTCCTCAAGGCTCAGCTTCTGGGTCTGCTTCCCCAGTCCTGGAGCCCAAGATAAGTCTTTCTTTTACTTTGAGAATTAATAGGGCTGAAGAAAGCAATTATTGAAAATTCTCTCCCTCAGGAGATCAAAGTGCTCTAGTCATTTGCAATTGGCTTGAGGAGGGACATCAGTATTTAAAGCGAGCTCATCTCCATAATGCTAAAGACTTCCTGTAGCCAAAATACTCGATAGAAAAAGAAAAACACAGAAACAAGAATGAAAATTTAAAACCTAAGCCCATCTTTGGACATTATTGACTCACAGATGCTCAGAATGAGGACAGTTAAGAGGTGATAAAATCCAGCTCAGGGGATGGACAGGTCAACCGCAACTGGGAATATAAGATGCTGGTCAACTGAGAGCCAAAAGAGAAAAAGTATTTTCTAAAAGAATCTGAATATTATCTATGAATGTGTATGGATGTTTTTATTATTGTACTCTAATTATAGTGAGAAATAATGTCAGTCCAGTACTGAATTTGTACAAATATTACTCTGTTTCACAAGTTTAAAAATAGTTGGACCTTGGAATGGGAAAACTCAACCCCTGTCAAAAATGAAAATTTCAAGACATATCTAATTCTGCAATAACATCTCATGGCTGGATTTTGACCATAATTATTTGTTTTCCATAAAGTGAGAGAGATATAGAGCACTGCATCATTCTTTGAATTTCCCAGGGTTTCTGACAGGAAACCTTGGGAATAGAACTGTCAGAAAGAAACAAACAACTAGGATGAGCAGGAGGGTAGCCTCTGGTTTGAAGGGAAATTATGGAGAACAGATTGGAAAGGTGTCCACTGGGGACCTTGAACAATGTTTTAAAAAGAAAAATAAGTTATGGACAGGATGACACAGAGAACAAAACAATAGAAAGGCTCACATCTTCAAAAAAGGCAGGGGACTGAAGGCAATACCTACTGCTGTTAGTCTGTGAAAAACAGGAGCATTGCTGCCTATACAGTACTGTTTGAGACCATCTGAGCCTCATGATGCATTGCTGAAATAATGATATATATAATACAAAACAAACAATACCTCATAACATCAAATCATAAAATCATAGAATGGTTTGGGTTGAGAGAGACCTTCAATACCATCTAATTTCAAATCCCCTACCATGGGCAAGGACACCTTGCACTAGACCAGGTTGCTCCAAGCCCCTTCTAACCTGGCCTTGAGCACTTCCAGGAACTGGGCATCCATAGTTTCTCTGGGCAACATCTGGCATTGCCTCACCACCCTCGTAATTAAAAATTCTAATTTTTAGTGAGACTTAGATTGTAGTGGGACACTGTCCAATATCCTCCAAGAGAACTTTCCAAGGTGAGAGCAGCACAGTTATGTGTGCTGACCGAGGAGGGGAAGGGTTGTCATATAGTCAGAGCTGAGATATGCTGCTTATAAGAATTGTCTAATTTTAATACAGACATCGTTAGGTGCCCACAGTGCAGCTCCACTGAGCATAAGTGTCTGAGATATCTGGGGTTACCCTCCCTGGCCTGAGAGTGACATCCCAAAATGTGTAGGTCTCCTGTAGGTTCAATGCTGCATCTGCCAAATGTGTCTGGTTATCTTTGGACACCCCAGTGCATCTCAAAGGGCAAGAGATTCCTTTGTATCTGTGACTGAATTGAGCCCTGATGTGCCACTTCATTCCTGACTTCTGAAACTGGTCTAGGATTTGAAAGACTTTCTTTTCTAGAATGAGATATTTAGTGAGTTTGATGGGCTCTGTGGCAGGGTTCAATCTCAAGTTCAAACAACACAATACATGAGTCTGCGTGGAAATGTCTACATGGAAACCAAGTGTTTAAGTAAGCAGAGAGGGTAAGAGAGCAGCAGAGCTTGGAGGGTAATTCAGGCAATCAGTCACCTGGTGCCTTGTTTAGGGAGATCTGAGCCACCGTTCCCAAAATGAGGAGTGGTGGAGATGTGTTTATATATTACATCTTTGGTTTTGGCAAAGTTGTTTCCCCTAGAGAAACCTTCTGCTTTTCTTTCTTATTAGGCAAGTATGTTTGAGGCAAGTTGTGTTTGTCTATCTAACACCTCTACAGCAAGAGGTTTTTGGTTTTGTTTTCGTTTTAATAGATGAACAGATGTTGGTGGGAGCGTCTCAAATACACACTTGAAAATGTTGCACTTGAAAATGAAGTCTGAAAAGGCCTAGAATTTTTAATAATTTAGGAAAAAGAACAGACTTAGCTACACGAGGAAAACCTTGCAAGATGCTGTGAGGACAAACACTGCTGCAAAACTGGAAGGAAGCCAGGAGAACACAGTAAGTCAGAAAGACAGAAGAGAAAGTAGATGAGGGAGTGAAAAAATAAGGCACAAGAGAAGACAGCTGATAGAAACACAGAGAAACCGGCAAAGTACAAACACAGACTTGAGGAAAGTTGTAGAAACTGTAGAAGACACATACAAGGATAGTGAGAAAAAGAGCAAACCCCAAATCTGGTGTGCTGTAGCACCAACTGGTTGAATGGGATGATGAAGGAGAGAACAGATTAAACAAAATTCTACTTTTGATAGTAAAACTGTCTTAAAAATACATGCCTTCTCCTTCTGCTCCCACACATATCACACATATTCCCACTGCTTGGAGAACTTCATTCTGTTTCCCTGCTCATTTTAAAGGGCTGTATTTTACTTCTATGCATCTTGTATTTCTGTGCTTCTGGTTACAGAGCAACCTTAACCTGAAGGAGAGGAAGAAAACCACTGCCCGTGGTTTTTTTCTGCTGTGCCCACAGAAGGCCTGGGACTGTGGTAGTTGCTATGACTTTGCCATCACAGACAACAGTTCCAAAAATACTTCCTGACAGAGCAACTCTTTGGTTACCCTATTCTGTTTCTCTTTTCCCAAAGCTGTTCCTGCTGGGGAAAAGCTTGTGATCCCAAAATCTGGAGTAATTCTGGCTCCTCACACCAGCCCTCCTTGTAATGCATACAAGGTCAGTAGACATGATCATTCCAGAAAACTCAAATAATGGAATTTAATTTTAAATGCTTGGGGGGTTTTAATTATCTTGTCCTTACCAGATAAACTGTTGGTAAAAATGCCACAGAGAAAACAGGAGTACATCTAGAACAGCTGCTGTTTGAAGGGATGTGATTTCAGCCACTGTGTGTTCTTCTCAGATGTGGCTGAAGACACGTTAAAAAAGGCTTTATCACAGTACTGTACATGCTGAAATCTCAATGCTGCAGCCACAGTCTGGCAGACCCCAGCCCTGGGGTGCTCTTAATATAGGTTATTCTCCAGAGGATAATGTCCAATGCCATCAGTGTCACCAGTAAAAGGATAAAAGGAGGATAGATGCTCCCCTTGTAATTGCAGCCATTCCTCTGTAGCCTGCAGCTCAGAAACCACTGGTACGTGACCTTCCCGTGAATTTAGTGAAGCACAATTCAGAACAGGGTTAATTCAAGTGCTACCCACCAACAGAAGCTTGGCAATGATCATGTTTTAGGAAAGCTGTTGGTTGTGTGCTCTCAAGTGGATCACCAAGAAAATGAAGGCAGCAGCATAAGGGACAACACCTTGAGAATGGGCTGCAACCAGTCGAATGAGTAAATAAGGTGCTATCAGTTTTGATCACATTTTGATGTTGCTTTTCCTCATGAAACAGGATGAATATTCAAGGTTCTGTTGAAATGTGAAGGTGCTAATGATGTCAGAGTTCAAGGAGTGTCCACACAGTGCTTTTAGTGACATGGTTTAGTTCTAGGTAGTCCTGCATGGAGCAGGGGTTTGGAGTTTACGATCCTTGGGTCCCCTCTGACTTGACATACTCAAAATCCTTGCAATCTTATTAATGATGTCAATCATCAGAATGTGCTGAGAGGTGCTCTCCCCTGAGTAAAATTTTTAATGCCTCTGTGTCTTCCTAGTTTCAAGGCTTTTACAGAGTTTGGCCTCTGCAAAATGCCCCATCAAAGAGCAATCCAGCATAAGTGATGAAATACAAGAAGAAAGGTTAATATTGCACTGAGAAGCAGTGTATTTGTTTTATAGAAACAGATGGCCTATAGAAGTATCTGTCAGGTCATTTTGACCCAGATGAGTGTGATTCCTCACAAAGCAAATAAACTTAAAGTATTACTTTCTTCTTATTGCCTACACTTAATTATATAGTTAGTGCTGATGCCATAATTAGAGCAGAGACCAGCTCTGCACCAGCCCTGGAGCTCACACTGCAGAAGCAGATGAAGCTTCTTCAGAGAGTTGTGCTGATCAGGGCACAAAGGTTCCAAGAGCAGAAGTTCAGCCAGAAAACAAGAAAAATAATACAAGGGGAAAGGAAACAAAGGCATGAATGTTTGGATGCACTGGGGAAAGTAGCAGAGATAAAACAGGTGCTGAAGCTTGATGGCATATGACAGAAAATCAAAGAAGCTTTGTTGTTTTCCTGTGGTTACACACTTATCTCAGTGGACAATTTTCTCCTTCTGTGTCCTCCTACAAGTACAAACACCTATTTCATCCACAAGAAGCATTAAACAGTCTATGAAAGTTGAAAGAGCTAAAGTAAGCACTCATAGAAAGGAACAGCTGCTACTACTTTGAGGGTCTGCTGCTTTTTGGGTTGGGTTTGTTTGTGTTTTTTTGGTTGGTTTTGTTTGTTGCTTTTTTGTTTTGGTTTGGTTTTGTTTTTTGTTTTAAGCAACTGCTGTGGACTGGAGGACAAAGGGGCATTATTGGTGTTTCTGGAATTCTTTCTTGGAGCAGTGCTTTGAAATATTTGATGTGACTCAGAAAACACTCAAAGCAGAATGTTTGGGCATGGATCTTAGGATCTTCAGGATCCATGAGGATGTCTGGTGTTGCACGTGGTTACAGTCCTCTGTGTTAATCACTGAAAGCAGGTGCATTATTATTTATCCTCCATGTGTTGGAGTCAGACTGTGCACCAAGTGTCCAAGTACTGAAGGGAAATGCACACACTTGTAAATGACCTGCATGTTTTGTTTTTTTGGAACATACCATGTCAGCCAAAAAAAATAAACCTCACAGGTTATGCACAGGCAAGAGGATTGAGTCTTGATGGTATTTGGATAATCCTATAACAAAATTATTCAGAGAACCTTGACAGAACACTGGGAGCAAGGTCTCTTTGCCTCATGGGTAAGCAGATGAGCTCCGGTATTCACATGCTGCCCTGAATACAGTGAGTCTAACGTAGAGTTAACTATGTTTAGAGCAAGCCATAAAACCCTATTGGAATCTAGTGCATGGTCATAACACTGGGACAGCGATAAATTTAATTGTGAAACTACTGGATGACATTTGAATCTAAAACTCTTCCACCAAAAGCTTGGTATTGTTTGCTGTTCTTATGAAATGGCAAATCTGGTCCTACATTTTTTGTCCTCTGTCCTTCATTAAGACTGTGTGCCTGAACAGTGTGGTTTTTAAATGAAGCTGTTGTGACATGTGCAAACCCATTCCATGGTGCAAACCCCACATAAGAACCTGCATGAGAAAAGGGACTATGCAGGAACAAATCATGGGCAGAAAAGTAAAGTAAGGTTTAATCTGGCAGCTAATTGGGAAGTTCATGCATTTTGCTCATTAAAACTGCTTTAATGCATTAAATGGGATCTCTAGTGGAGAATAGTGCTCCTGTACATTAATTATAAGTGCCTTGTGGGAGCTGTAAGAGCAGCTTTGTTCGGTGCTACCTTGGTGCCTGACACCTTGCTGACACCACCAATCTGTTACGAAGAGTTTGCTGCAGAACTCTGAAGCGCTTTCTACTCTAAGTGGGGTGTGATCATAGTTGTAAGGTAAACTAAACTGCTGTAGTAAATAAAAATCTTCACTCTTCCCAAACCAGGCTAACCTCAAAATTTGTTGACTTCACTGACTTTTAGAAATTCCTGACTCAGATCTTTTGCTGTGATTCACTGTGGTTTTGCATTAAGGGATGAAGCACCACACACTCCAACAGGCTCCAGGTTTAGTGGCTTTGATGACCTCTGAACTTGAATAGAATAATCATCTATGAGAAATATTATATTTTTAAAATAATTTGGGCTGTTTTCAACCTCTGCAGTGGGATGAAGTGAATCCCAGTTTCTATTTCTCTCCACTGACTACAAATAAAAATGGCTGAGGGAATATATTCAAAAGAGACATCTAAAATATGAAACACATAAAATTAAATAAATCCCCTCTATTGTATCTGAGCATTTTATTTCTATTTAAACATCACTAATTTACGAGGCTTGGGAGTTATTAATCATTCATCATTTGGGATGTTCAACAAAAAACTCCATCTAAATTTGCTCCTTACCTGGAGTATAAAAGACTACTGCCACTCTTATAGGTTTGGGGGAAAGCCTTTACTGCATTTAAAATAAATATGTAAACATTGCACAGTGGTTATCTTGTTCTTTATAGAGATCTGCCCCTGTAATGATAGATAAATATTTACAGTTATTTTTATATTTTAGCCTTTTAGCTGACAGAAAGAATCATTAGGGTGCTATTTAGCAGCAAGGACTTCAGCAGTGTATCCTTGAGCAGTGGAAAAGCACTGCAGAGCTGAATATTCACTGAGATTCACCCATTTTATTTAAATGCATTTTATTTGGATGAATATGGTCTAATTTTATATGGAGTCCCTTCTAAAGCTCATAAAACTCTATGGATTAAAAGAACCATAATGAATTATGCTCTATTCAAAACATTTACATGTCTCTCTTGATCTCTGATGTGTACAATTGTAAGTGCTACAATTCTGATGATAAAATCCCCAGTAATTTATATAAATAGCAGGATTATTTATACATTTTAGTGGTGAATTTTTAAGAATTATGTTTGATCTCCAAAGAAGCACACATTCATATCTTACGAATTCTGAATAAGAGCAAATTCTGATAGTGGCCATATCAAACTGTACTTGGGATAAGCTTACAGTATGAGAGCTGCATGTCTAAAAGCTCTTTTACATTTTATGCTCAAATTAAAGTTTGGAAAGTTTTATTCTCTTTCTTGTTTTATTCTATAATTTATTCTATAAAGACTTTCCCAAACTCCACTAGCTGACTGAGCTAAATCTTTGTATTGTTTTTCTTTCCTTGTTTCTGGCAGCACTTCCAACTATAAATAAGAAATTAAAGAGTAAAAAACCCAGAAATATTATTTTTATATGTAGGTATTTAAGAAAACTCAGCATAAACATGTTTTTTGTTTTTGGTTTTTTTTTTTTTGCAGAGAAGTGCTAACACACATGAAAATAATTAGTTAATAGAGGTCTAGAGAGCCTTAAATCTCTTTCCACTTGTGTATGTGTCTGTCTTTGCAGCTCAATTTTCAAAAGTTTTCCTACCTGATCATATTTTTTTTGTGGTTAAAGTTTTAAAAATTATTTTTCCTGAGTTTACAAATGTCTGTTTTGGGGAGAAATTTGGCCATTTCCTTCCCAAACCTCTGCTACGATCAAGGCTAATAACAGGAACATTAGTGCTTCTCAAGTGCCCCACATAAGTTTGGAAATCTGGAGCAATTAACAACTTCGATTAGGGCCATCAATATTGTCTTTCTTTTGCATATTGTTTAAGTCACTAAAAGACTTCCCCAGAAACAACTGAACTTGTGAGCTGGCAAGTCTAGGAGGCAATGAAACAGATTTCTAATCAGGATTCTTCTCGATGCAATTTATCATTCTCCTTTCGAAAGAACACCGTTAACTTCCTGCATTCCCTTGTGTAAGTCCTTGTACAAATGTTGAAAAAGAAAGTGTAGTCCTAGAAAGATTCAAATATTTCACAGAAACAAGGCCCAACAGTGACACTGCAGAAGAAAAAAGATGGGCAAAGTGATTAGAGAATTAAGTAATTCTAGAACAATTCTAGTAATTTTAGAACATTTTTTAGAGAATAAATTGCTTTTTAATCGATGGTTCTTATATGATCTTACATTGAACCTTGGAAAAGACACTACATTTTCTACCTCTTTATCTATAAAATGGAGATTTTGCAAATCTTTGGGAATTAAAAAAAAAAACATTTTTCACTGACCTTTACTACTATAAACATGCCAGCATATTCATCTTTGTATGCATTTAGATCAACAATTAACTTATCAAACAGCAGTGATTATCCAGAGGATGGTTTTGGAGCCAGGTCCTCATACTGGCAGTGATCTCATTCTAGCATGTACCAAACCGCAGTTGTGAAGAGTATTTATGAAATTGAAAAACTGTTGTGCGGCAAGCAAACTGTTATATGATAGTAAATAAATAACACTATTCTTTTTAATAACAGTAGTCATATGTGCAGCTATCTTAAGATAATTATACTTCATGAATGTCCTAAACTTAATACTAATTTGGGCATATTTATTTGTGCAGTATTGCAATATAATATATATCTAATTTTTAAAAAAAGGTTATAGGTAAATACAAATAGTAAAAGTTGTTTTCCTAGATATTTTGTTCTGTCAAACAAGCAGTGAAATCTAAGATGTGATCCAGCTTACTTGATACAGAAACCTACATTTAATCAGTTGAGCTTTGACTGTGCCCAGACATCCACAAAAGGAAGACAGTAATGATGAGAAGGCCGTTTACTTACTTTATCTGATTCTTCTGCCTGTGATATCTCTAAGAATCTGCTGGTTTTTTTCAATTTCATCTTTCTTTGCACATCAATCTGCTGCAGTCTTGTGGCCACACAGGTTTTTCACTGCTGCAGTACCAGTTTGCAAAGTTAAAAATAAATAGAGGCAAACTGAATTTATTGTAATTATTGGGTGGCAGTGACCTGTAAGTCCTTGGTTAAAAAGCTTGCACAGCACTGCTACAATTATAGCGTGCTCATAACCTTCTTATAAAGGGACTCCCATGTAGGAGGCTTTTCCTCAGTGTGTATTTGTTTTTACGGTAGGTAGCAATGGCAAATGAGTGTTTTTGGAAGTGTAAGGAATACTTCATGCATAATTTTTCAGCCTCTGTATTTCCTTTCCTTTCCACAAACACATCTACCTCCAAGAGCTGCTGCCCCTGTGAGCCTTGCCAGCTAACATTAGTCATGGTTAGCAGCACTCGAGTGGTTTGCAGAACACAATTACATTTGGAAAAATAAATCTGCATTTCTAATAATTGTTTATATGGGATTGAAATGCAACAGCAGAGAAAAGTGTTTGTAAATAGAACAGGCTCTGGTGAAAAGAGCCACATTACTCTTCATCCTTGTTCCCCAGGAAAAGGAGGAAGCTGTGATAGCTTATTTTCTTGCCTGTCAGATTGTCCTGAGTTGAAATAGTCCAGGATTCCAAGGAGAGAACCATGTCCCATGAGGGAGGTGGCAGCAGATGGTGTCTTGTCACAGGAGATGGGATTCCATGGTGTCACTGCCTCACCCATGGTGGGGTTTTGCAAACTCCTGCCACTGACATCTGACCCTGTGTTTTCCAGGGCTATTAGAGACTAAGCCGATGCAGAAGAAGATGGAAATAAAGGGAGGAGAAAAAAAAAAAAGAAAAAAAGTGAGCCATGTTCAAATCATCTTGTATTCTGCATTATCTGAAACATCACACTTTCCTCTCCAGTGGTGTGCAGGGAGCAGGATCCAGCCCATGGGACACCTTGGTTCACTTGTCATTCCTGAGGGAAGGAGCATTAAGTCGGTCTGGGATCCCACCTCAGACAACTCGGATGAACACTGCTTACTTCATGAGTGGACATGGATAAAATTCCTCAAAATTCCCTAGTATTAAGGGACATGGTTTACTTTTGTCCACTAATACTGACTTTTTCTAGGGCATGGATCAAAATTGAGATAATTCTACCATCACAAATTAATGGGTTCATTGAAATGGTGGCTCATACACCCTCAGTGATAAAAACCCAGTCAGGTGAAGATCTTTTTTGTTTGGTCTTCTTTGTTTGTTTGTTTGTGTGTGTGTTGTAGTTAATAAAAATGGTGCAGGAATTCATGTTCTTTATTGAAAATTACTAAATCCACTGAGATATCTCTACATCACATACAATTCCATTAAGTGAAGTGCATGTGATTGAAATCCTTCCTCCAATGATTTCCAATTCTTGAAGTTAATTAAATACAGCCTGTAGAATGATTACTAATAATGCAGTGAGCACATTCCAGCATCACATTTCATGAATATGCTGTTCATATTTTCTCCATTTCCATGATAAAGAACGATAACAGCTAAAAAAATTGGTTTATTGCAATATCACTTGTCTTTATTAGTTATCCTAAACCACGTTAAATTCAGCGTTTTTTTTCATACAGTGGAAATTGTATTTTCTAAAAAGACTTTGCTCCAGCACTTCTTTATTTCACAGCAAGTGTTTCTGAGATCTTTACCTGCAGATGTCTTTGCTTTATAGAGTTATAGGATGTGCTCTGTGGCAAAACAAAAAGCAAACTGGAATTCAAACTGAGGGGAAAGCTGTGTGTGCCTGGAGCTGCAGCTATAATGGGTGTCTGATTTAAGAATGGCTGTGATTTCTGCTGTCCTGCCAAGAGCTGATGGGATTTCTGTGGGGAAAGGGGAAGGAGAGGGGAAGAAGGAAGGAAAGAAGGAAGGAAGGAAGGAAGGAAGGAAAGAAGGAAGGAAGGAAGGAAGGTCCATTAAACAGGTGTTTCTAATTTAACCTGCTTTTTTTTTCTAGATATCCGCAACAACTTGAGAAACATCATTCAGTTCTTTAATTCATTAATTTAATTCTAAATTTAGAAACTGACTGATGTTTCTGCACCCATTTCAGCATGGCTTTGTTTGCTTTCTTATTCTCAGCCTTCAGTAACACTTGCCATCAATGTTTTCCTTCAAATTTAAAATACCATCATTCCATTGGAGATCTTCTGTAAGAAGGAAGCTTCTTCCGTGTCACAGCACAAAGGATCTGGCTGATGCTCTTATATACTGAAAACTGACTTTTCGTCAGCTGCAATATAAGTTGCCTTCTGAAAGAGATGTGAAACAGTTAGACAAACAATGACTCATTTTTTACTTATTTCAGTCCATTTCTCACAGTTACAATGATTGTCCACCTTTTGCAGTCTGAGGACTCTTAAAACAAGATCTGTATGACTGTGGATCTATGCTCAGTAATCTAAGGCAGTGACAATAGGTTTTTCACCATTTGTGGGTTATTATCAAGTAATACAGTGGGCAGGAGATGAGTTTATAACTACTCATTATGAAGACATCAGCTGAATCCATGAACACACACTTGTATAAAACTTGTAACTGTGGTGCAGTATCTTCCTTCCCTGATTTCTCAAGTGCATGTGATGCTTTCTGATCCCATTATTTTTTCTGTTCTGAAAATTTTTGCTGTTTATTTAGCTGGACATGAGGTCCAAAATTCTTAGATTACATCAGGGATTTAGATTTCAGTAAAATTTTCACTCAATCAATCAGCAGAAGTAATACAGCTTCTCGGAAGCTGCACATTAATCTGCCTCAAAGTAGAGAGGGTCCCCCACACTGCAGTGTAGAGTAGAGAATTTGGGGACAGAAACCCTTTTATGCCTGTTTTCAGGAGTCCGTTTTAGTGGCTTCTAAGCTGTGTGCTGCAGCAGCGATGCTGGTGCTCTGCAGTTCCCAGAGAAGAAAATATATCAGCATGAAAATGAGCTGGACCAGTTGCTCCCCTGTGGATATGTTCTTCTGCTGAAATAAATCTCTTATTAATGGAAGAGAGCTCTGAATGTTTGCTGAAAGGTGGAGGGCAATGCATTTAGCTGGAATCCTTCTCATTCTGCTGGGAGGGGCAGGACTATTTTGCTTGACAACAGAGCATCTACCAGAAAAGGAGAGAAAAGACAAGCTCTGAATTAAATGTGCTTCTAGAGTGGGTTTAAATTTGTTCCACTGTAAGAGAGGGAAATTTTAAGAAGGGCCAGATGCCAAATTGGAAAGGAGTGAAAGCTAAAAGTGAGTCTGCTACAAGCTCAGAAAGAACCTATTTAACTCGTACATTATGTTCTCTTGTGTTCAAACCTGTCCTTTGCTGTATTTCTTGAACAGCTGTACCCAGGGTTCAGTGTTCCAGCAGGCAGGTCTTCTCTTCCTCTCTTTAAATCTTCCAAGTGAGCTACTGAATTAATCTGCCTATCATTTGCATATAAAGAGCCTCACTCAGAGCCAGATAGTTAAAGACGTTTAAGAACCTGAAACTCAGAGAGAACAAAAACACCCTTAAAATCTGGCTCCAATGGCATTCTGAACTGCAAGTTTTTCTGCATTCATACTCAGGTCATACTTTGTTATGTGTCTAGATTAAAATTTCAAACATAGCATGTTAGTCTTTAAAATTTGAATATGTGCAAAAGAGGAGTTGCATCAGAATAGAAAAAGACACACCAGACTTGGAAAGATTCGCGTTTCTGTGAGTTAAGGAGGATCTGAGCTGGAAATTCTGGGGTTATTTGACAATGTTATTTGCTGGAATTTGTTAACTTCTTCTCAGCTTACCTGTAAGGAGTTGTGTTTAGCTGCTCTAGCTAGAATTAACCCAAATCATTTGATGGTCAGTCATTTTGTTGTCATTGTCCCATTCAGGAAGTCAAAGTAATTTGGAACTTGTTGTAGTTACAGGCATTACTTAAAAGGTATGTAATGACTCCTGGTTGATCCATAAGTATTCCTTTCCTTCTACAAATGCTTACAATTAAAATCTAAACAAAGGTGGAGGCTGCCACTGGGAAACCTACTCACATTTCCATGGAGAAAAATGAAATCTTGAGATCCAGGCCATCTCACTTGGATTCCTCACTTGCACATGACTATGAAATACTTAATAAAGTAATCTTCTAATGTTGCTGTCTGTGCTCCTTGCCAGGTCACTGGAGTGAGACACATGCACATTTTTCTCCATCATTGATGCAAAGGTCTTAGCAACATTCAAAGACAGTTAATTCCTAAAGATGGCAGAAGTATATATTGTTCTAATAGTTATTACTTGTAACTGTGAGTAATCACTGTTTTCTAATGAAAAAGGAGATCAAGGAATACTGAAACACATTCTTCAGCTCACAAATTTCGGCAGAGGATTAAAGACCTCAACTGATGCTTATTCTGAGGTGCTGCACAGATTGTTATATTCCTCCCATTCCATTACGTCCCAGGAAGAATGTCCTCTATATTTTCTTCCTTTCTATGGAATCTCTTACTTTGCTATGCTTTGCTCTCTAACTCCTCTATTCCTTTGGAGATGGGGAATCAGGACAGCATATCATATGCAATCTGTGGATGCACAATCCATTTACAGAGCTGTGTAATAACATTTGCTACTTTTTTTAATCTTCCTTCAGAGGCAATTTGTAATCTCTTGCCTGCCCTACAAAGTGCTGATGTAATATTTGCATTGAACTGGTGCTGATGATTTTGATGATTTTTGAAGCCCAGCCCTGATCAAACAGGATGGACATGCTCATTGTGAGTAAGGCTAAGGGATTTTATCTCTTAACAAAGGCATATTGTGACAAGACAATAAGGGAATGGTTTCAAACTGAATGAGAATAGGTTTAGATTAAATATTAGGAAAAAAATTTCTTACTGTGAGGGTGGTGAGACCCTGGCACAGACTGACCAGAGAAGCTGTGGAAGTGTTCAGAGCCAGGCTGGATGGATCTCTGAGCAACCTGGTCAAGTGGAAGGTGTCTCTTTCCAAAGCAGAGGGATTGGAACGAGATCTTTCAGGTCCAATCCAGGCCATTCTACGATTCTGTATGTCTATGATTCTGTGATTTTATTGGGTCTCAGTGGACCTTCTCATCCCCTTACATCTGTTATGTCATCTCCCTTGCCATGTGGCTGCATGGATAACTTGCCTTCCATACGCCTTAAGGTGAGAGCAAGAACCAGCAATAGCTGTGATCCTGTCACTCTGTTGCAACCTACTGAGATTTGACTTTCTCTTTCTTCCTTGAAAAGAGGTATCAGAGATTCCTTGGTGGGGAAAAATAAAATTGTTTGAAAACAAACTTGGCAACAACTTCCCAAATTCTTGAACTGAAAAAAAAAACACCTAGAAGATGTGAATATATTATACAAAAGAAATATTCTCACTGAAAGAAACAAGAGAATGTCAGCAACAGTCAGAAGTTAAAGCATTCTGACTTTGAAAGGATATCAGGGAATGGGAAGATCCAAGATCCAGTTAGAACTCAGAATACATTAATTAGTTATATGGCTTTTCCAAAGGTTATTTTTTCTCACTCACAACCCCCTAAAACATAGGAGATCTAGAATCTTTAGAGGTTACAAGGTTAAACTTGCAAAAGAATTCATTAATAACCTGCTTGTGTTCCAGTGCAAGGGACAAACGTTGCTCTGAACTGTGGTGGTAGAAATCAGGGTCATCTTCTGAGTGAGTGAAAAGGCAGCACTGTAACATCTGGGCAGGTGAGATCAGTACCAAGACCAAGGTGTTTTACCTGACAAATGGTATATTATGAAATGTTCAACTCTTCACGGTCTCAGCAACTGCAGCAACTGCTTTGCTCATTATTACATGGACCATTTTCCTGAGTCTTTCTGCAGATTCTTTAACCATTTAAAGCCATTTTCTTAAATTCTCCCACTTCCCAAATGCTGAGCTCTAACAGCTGTGTGTTGTGTGCAGGAGATGAATAATCTTTTACACTGTTGGCTGACAACCAGACTTTACCTGAGCCTTGTTTCTTCTTCCATGGAATTCTCCTTTTGCACTGCTATTTTACACTCAGAGTAACTCAGCAAAGTATAATGAGACTGAAATATGTGCTCTTTAAAATAGATGGAAAACCCTGGGACAATCTACTTAAGTCTCAAATAAAATCAGCTTAAACCTTCTGTATCTTCACTACTGTAAAGCAAAAGCAATGTCACAAAGGAGCTGAGGAATACACAGAGGTCATAGTTTTAGAGAAAATTGCAATAGTGCTCTATTTTAGTAGAAGGACAGAATAAGCCTGAGTTAACCATTCACTTCTTGTCTTCAACCTGCTATTTTAAGCTTTACAGGTTTTATAAGCTAAATCAGGAAAGGCAATGGAGAATGAACACTAAATAACAATACAGTTGTATGACAAGGAGATGGATTAGATAATCCTAATACCTCTTCCAACTCTAAAATCTGTGACTGTAGAAAATAATGCAACTGAGCACAGTTGGGGTCTATTGATTTCTATCTCCAGTGACTTCAAATGGCAGAGAAATTTTTCCCTGAGTTCAAACAATTCTCTTCTTCTATATTCTCTTTTCTATTGCAAAAATGTAGACATCTTCATAGGTGTGGACCATCTTTTCCAAATCAAATGCTCATTTTTTAATGCAATTTTTTTCTATTTTTTGATATTTTTGATAAACAGGGTGCCTGGGCGCTGCAGCCCTTAGATGATCAGGCTGTGAAGTGACAGATTGACTGAAATAAAATATATATGCAGCTGGGCTCACAATGATAAGACAAACAACCAAGTCACTGGCTGGGATCCGTGTTCCAACAGAGGGGGAGGAAGCCCAAAGTTTCTTGTGCATTGCCAGGAGAGAGAAATTCACCAGGATATCCTATAGCAACCATTGGTAATGGGGCAGTAGGTTAGAACTAGAGGCTGAAGTAATTGTTTGATCTATGCACTTGCAAAAGGAATTAAAAACACCAAAGCACTTGCACTCACAGAGGAAAGAAAAGCCTATTGAGAAGAAACCCAAGTAGGTGGGTCAGAGGAAATAAATGAAATAAGGAATAAAGAATAAGGAATAAGGAAGAGTTTGCTGTACACAAAACAAAGGGCAAAGCAGCTGTGTTTGCTGACTGATGTCTGTGGGGTCAGAGACTATACAGAAAATTAATTCAAGTCAACTGAAAGTCAAATAAGAGACACACAGACCTAGATTCAACTAATTAAATGACTAATACTTTGATGACTGCATATTTTCCAGAAGAAGATGTCCTGAAGTGGACAGAATAATTTGGAGGAATCATGCATTAAGGTTATGTATTTGGGTAATTTTTGGTGAGCTGAAAATTCTGGAGGTAGTTGTGTACGTACTGGTTGTCTAAATTTACGTTAGATGAATCACAGTGCCTGGTTTTATCTGCCCTCTATACAAGACTTTTGAAAAAGAAAAAGATTTGTAGGTCACATGGGTATATAATAAACAGAAGAGTACTGCAAGCTCTTTGTTGTATGAAGGGAGGAGAGGAGAGGAGAGGAGAGGAGAG
>VXBQ01003996.1:418434-445747 GCA_013400175.1 Phainopepla nitens | reverse complement strand
AAAAAAAAAAAAAGAAGAAGATTGAAGAGTGTTCTGACATCCTGATATCCTGATATTTGCGTACTGATTATAGAGACAAGGTTTCTGTTAAGCAGGAATATTAAGATATTTGAATTCAAAATTGAAACATAAAAATATGTTGGAACTATTCTGTAACAACACTTAATTTCCTGCCCACACAGCATTTTCCTCTTTTCTCTAGGTATGAAGATTACAGGGAGAAGTTCTGCACGAGGACTAGAAAGTGTCATTGTGTTTTTCAGTCTATTTGCAGTGTCAGCTGGGAGTGCTGAAAGATAAATTTTACTTTTTTATGGTTAACTGATGCCCAAGCTGCCTGGGACAGCACAGTGGAAACTGTCTGTTTGAGGGGTATTTGCATCCTTGTATACATCTAGCTACGAACATTAGCAGTCTGACACCTCCTTTGTTGCAAACCTAATGTTATTTCACACTTAGTAGGATTTGAAAATGGAAATGAGAACAGTTTAAGTAAATAGTTTACTGTTGGGCTCTGCTCAGTGGCAGGTGGACATCCAGACATTCAGTGGCAGGTAGGGAGCCAGATCTGCTGCTGACAGCTCTCCAGGTCCTGCCATCAGAGGCCCCTCCTTCACCTGGCAGCTTTCTCAGGCAATGAAATCAATTTTTTTGCCCACAATTTTCTACCACAACCAATTCCCCTCTCTCCAGAAAATGTAAGTAGCTCCTGTATGGGGAGGCCATAGGTAGGCAGAGCTGCCTCACCATATGGTATCAGCTCTGTATCTGAACCATACTAAGCACTCCTGAACAATTAGATAAAATGGCGATTCCAAAGACAAGACTGGAGAAGCAAAATGTTCTTTTCTGACTGCTTTCTCAACTACCTTTTTTGAATATAGGCTGTTGTAACAGATGCAGGCATTCAAATTGGCGTTTAATTTATCCTCTGAATTAAAATAGGGTGATAGAGCTTAGTTCCAGTTAAAAAATTGCCAGCACTCTGTCACTAAGCCTTACTTCTATCAAAGTCACATTAGGATTCAGCTGTTTACGATTAGCTGAGCTTCCCATGCACAGTACCTCAGTAAATAGTTTAATAGCAATGAAAAGACCACGTGGCAAGAAGGATCTACCCTTCTTGGGGAAGAATAATTAATTATGTAGAGAAATTAGGCTGCAAACAGTTTATTTGAAGATTATATTTCTCCTGATTTTAAGTAATGAGCTGTATAATCTAATCAATGTGCCTCCAAGGGAGCAGTACTCTTGGGCTAGAGCTGACACAACTTGATCCATCTACCTGGGAGATTTCTGGCTGATATGGCATTGGCTTTGCTTAATTAGAGATGTTATAGCTATACTGAGTCTACTGGGCACAGAGGACATACAGAAATAAAGACTTTGCAATAAAGACATGTCAATCATGAAAAGGAGAACGAAGCAGATATGAAATTAAATTGTTTATATTGCTATTTCCCAATCTGTTCCTGGCTTAATAGTTTATTTCATTAAAAAACAAGCCAAAAAAACCCCACATATAAAAAATACCCAACCTAACACCATAAACTCATGAAAACAACAAAAAAGCACATTCCAGAGTTAATAGAAAGTTTGTAGAATTCAGGGGGGCAAATGTAGTGTTCAGTTAACTGGTATGAGGCTACTACAGAGAGCTATTTGCTGAAAGGCTGAAAAAATATTCAGTATATGGAGTTTTTAGAACTTTTTTGTCATAAGTTGTGACTGTATGTTCTATGAAGAAGATAAAACTAATTTTCACCTGAAATTCTTAGTCTAAAGAGATATCAAAAAAGCACCAAAGATGAGGATTTTTATGTGAACCATGATATAACACAGCTGATGTTAGGGCAGGTGGAGTCCTGGGAATCCATGTGATGACAATGAGGCAAGAAGGATATAAGATATTTTCATATTTTAATCAATAAGAAACTGCCTATTATAGCAATGATGGTGATATATTCATGAAATAAATTTTCTTCTGATTTCCTCAGGGGATTCTCACAGGACAGTGCATGGTCCATATTAAACTCTTAAGCACTCAGACTCAAAATAAGCATGAGGCAGTGATTGATGTATGAGTTGGGGATCAAAATTTGACCTAGTCGCTAACATGGAGAATGCCTAAATTGAAGTACATGGCATTTTCTCTGCATTTCACACCTGTGTTTCAAACTGCTGTCCAAAGAAAGCTTATTTATTGGTCAGGAGATTCTCTTATCAGGAGCAAATCCAGTGGTGGTTGAGAAGACAGAAAAAGAATGTGACAAAGGAATATCTATCCTTTGGTGCTGCAAGCTGTAAAGGAGTTAATGGAGGGAAATGAAATGAGGAAGTCCAAGGGAAAAATCACAAGCTATTGCTCTCTCTCTATGCATACAAATATGCACAATGAAGACAGATTGCTCATAGCAGAGTTCTGGTACTAGAATATTTCTGTGTAATATGTCCAAATGAAAACATGTATATCAAAGCTGCAGTTTCATAATAAAATTTCTCTTTGTTTATTCTTCCTCCTCTCCCAAGATCACTTTATTTTCCATACTGCCAGTCTGAAAGATATACAAGAGATCAGGTTTCCAGAAAACTCTCCTCTCTTTGCAGACATCCTTAATAAACTGGAAATAATGACATTTGTGGCAGTACAAATGCACCAAGGATAGAGCACATATTAATTAAGGGAGGTTCACAGAGCAACAGCTTTTGCTGAAGCTGGCCATTTTTGTATGCTTTTATTCCTTATAACTGCCTGTTTTCCCAGGAGACATCTTATCAGGCAAACATTGTTCTGGCATCCCAGAACATGACAGACTGTCATTAGATAAAGGAGAAGGTTAATAAAATAGAAATCCAGGTTACAAGCAATGTTTTAGCCAGAGGCATCCCATGGGTTGTGGGAAGCAAATAGCAGACTAGTCAAATGCAGCAAATTACCGACAGTAGAAGAGTGCCAACTATCCAGCTCCTATTCTATAATTTGCACACGCCAGCAGAATCTCAAATAATTCTTTTTTAAAAGATATTTGGACGGAGTTTCCTGTGGTCTGCATATTCCCCTTTCAATATCCTGATGGTCTGGGAGCACAGTGCATTAGGGATGGATCCTTCAGAAGTTATTATGGAAGGATAGAATAAGTAGGGAGGTATTTTTTCCTATTTCTTTCATTTCTTTTCTTAAAGCATTTCTGAAAATGCCTGGCAGGGCCTGTGGATGTCAAGTGGAATCAGGGCACAGACTGGGGCAGAGCAAGATTGTTTCTCTGGCTCATCTCTGATTGAAGAGTTTTCTACTTTATTAGGTTGAAAATTGATGCTGGCAACTGCAAAAGATACTGCAAAGGAAATATGATTTTCTGCTAAACAGTGTTGAGACATACAGAAGTTACCATTGACCCCAGGCTTTTGTGTGCGATGGAAATCATACATTTGAATGAATCAATATGATGAGGAAAAGATGCTGCTTAACTAGTGGGTTGGAAGGTACAATTCACCTTTTTTTTTTTTTTTTTCCTTGAGTAATGTAGAAAGATTAAGATGGGTACAGAAATAATTCCAGCTGTCATCTGCATGACCTGAGCAATGCACCATGTTTTCTGGTGTCTGTAGCAACATCAAAACTTCAAATTGTACTTGAAGAAGAAGGTAGCCATCGCTTAAGATGTTGTAAGACTATTTGGTCTTGTTTTAAGGAAGGAGAGGAATTAACGTCATGAGCATTTACAGCTGAAGTTCCTGTTATGGGTTTGGCTCTCAAACCAACACAATTCCCCAAGGAAAAATCATGGGAAATTTATTGCAGAGGTGGAGGAAGATACTGGAGTGAATCATAAATATGTTTACTGTCAGTGTTGATTTACACTAACTCAGGATTTGGCCTTACATCTCCATCCCACCAGATTTAACATTTTTGAAGGAGATTTTGTGTTTCTCTGTCTTGGTGGTTGCATTTGTGGATGTGCTTTCAAAAGAGGTAATACAGCTTAGCTTTGTCCCCTTCAAACTCCCTGACTAAACCTGCCTTGAGTTTTGTAAAAGCAAAGTTAGCTTCACCTGGACATTGTCTGAAGATTTGTGTTACTTCTGAGGTGCACAGGTCAGAAGAAAATGTGAAAAGCAGCCAAAGTAGATGCTGGAAAGTGCTATCTTACAGAAAAGGCATACCTTTATCTCTTAAAATAAGACATACAAGAGTGATTCTAGTGCTTGATTGGTTAGGGAAGACAGGAGGTGAATGGTTACAAGGAGGAGAGAAACTGAAATGACAAGGAGACAACAAGGTTTCAAAAAATTGCTCTTGTGTCTGTCAGAATATTTTCTGGTCTCCCCAAGATGGCAAAGAAAAAAATACCAAAACCCTTCTGCTGTCACTGTCCCTAACTTTGATATAACTATTCCATACAGAAAAGTATGCAACACTTCTCTCTCAGGAGACTGATCCTGAAGACTTTCTGCCAAAATTAATAGACAGTATGCATTTTTTAAAATCATCCTTTCTCAAATTTTACACCTGTATTCAGGGTCATCATATCTTAGTTAAAACTGGAGAACTTGATGTCTAAACTTTTCGAATGCATGGACTTCTCCCTCTTACCTTTTACTATAAATAATTATTTTTACCAACCCAATCCATTTTATGATTCTAAAGGACAGAAAGCCAGACACTTTTTCCAAGTCTACCTTTTATAAAAGTGTCAAGTTTCTCTGCAAGTTAAAGTTTTCATGGCAATCTCTTCAGCAGAGCGTTCAGGGAAGCATTAGCCTTCTGGGTATACTTACAGCTCCTGATTAAACTCCTTTATCTCAAAAAAGGAATCAAGTAAAGCTTAAGTGTTTCTCTTAGTCAGCACTTCAGCACATTCTGGAAGGTCTTTGTAAAGACTTTGTTGTCTTGCCATAGTTTGCCTTATTCCCTCTATTATTTCCTGGCATTGATTTTTTTCAGAAGAAAGAAAAAATCCTCTCTATTTTGATATTGTAACGTCATTTTGATCAGATATGCTGATAGGGACTGGATACAAACAATGAGATATATAGAATCTTTCACAAAGGCAGTGAGGATCCATCTACATGGGATTTTCTGCTCTCAGTGGAAGTGCTAATGACATTTTCTACCTGCTGCTGCATTATCAGCATTTTGCAAGAAGAGAAGAATTTCCATCATGCAGATTTGCTGCAGAGAGCAGATTTGTTGTGGGATGAGGAGGCTGCCCAGTCATTTTTGCTTTATTCTTCTTTTGTCATTCATTGTGTATTAGACATGGAATAGCTCCTGGACAAGGCAAGAATTTCCTTGTAATAAAAGCCCAGTGCTTGCAGTAGACAATTAAAAAACCTCCTACGATGTGTGTGCATAGGAACAGGTGACTAGTGGGGAACCTGTAGTTCAGCACCTGCTCCACCATTACTGGCCTTTCAGAAATCCTTACAATCAATGACCCAGTGTAGAGGGGAAGTAATTTAGTCTGCATGCATAATTCTACTTTGAACTCTTAGTTTGAAGTAAAAGAAGTCACAGAGACAGCTATGGTAGCTATCACAGTGGAGGTTCATGCCAGAGCTTGTATTTCTATCTGTCTGCATCTCAGGTGCGATGGTTTGATTGAAGAAGCTCTTTCTTAAACAAAAACAATAAACAAACTTTGAATCATCTGCATCACAGAATTAAAAAAATAACCCATAAAATAGCTACTGAATGCTACAAACATGTGAGCTTGGCCTCTCTGGGAGAAACACAAGCTTTTCCAGTAGCTAATTTCAGAGGAGTCAAGCAGGGATTGGATCACCATCTCTTATTCCTGCAAATAGAAAATATTTTTCATGGCTACAGATAAGTCATTACAATGGAAAGGCATTTAAGGGGATGCAGCACCTAGATCTCAAGCTAGACTAGAAATAGCAGAATTTACTCCCATTAAGGAGACAAGCCCAGAGCATTCTTTATGAGTGAAAATCTTTCACAAACCAAAAACTTTGAAAGACTGAAATACAAGCATTAATCTCCACCATATCATAGACTACAGAATGGTTTGTGTTGGAAGGGTCCTTAAAGATCATTTATTTCCAAACCTCCTGACACGGGCAAGGACATCTTCCACTAGACCAGGCTGTCAAATAAATTACTTTATGCAGAAAAGATAATCAGATCCTAAGATCCTGTATCCAGTGCTGTATGAGAAGCCAGAGATTACAATTGTGATTATTATTTTTGTCTTTTCCTGTTTTGACATATGTTTTACTGCAATTACTTCATGAACGTGGTTTAGAAATATTTTATATTCCTAGTTACTCTATCTGCATAATTCCTGAAATACTGAATGACTTTCACTTGGAGTTCAAGACCCTTGACTTAAGGACATTGTTTTCTGAGCAGATGTATTTGCCCATTTTGAAACAGATGTCCTTTAAAGACACTTTATTTTAACAAGAATGCAATAATTTAAAAATAGGATGCCAGTCTTAAGATTTTAGCCATTTTCCATCTGTCTCTTGCACCAGTATCTCCCCTTTAATTTCTCACAAATGCTTTTCAACGCCAGTTTAAGGAAATGCTTTTAATCTTCTGGGACTATTGGGGCATATTTACGGTTATACACCTGAAAATTTGACGAACAAAAGACTTTTCAAGTTCTGAAATGTCTTCTAAAACTATTTTGGAAAATTAGATCTAAAAAATTTTTCCAGCTAGAAAGATCCAGAAAAACAAAATCTCCTGTCTGCACTGCTTGCAAAATCAGTTTCTGTATTGTCTGGAAAGATGGACATTAAGGGTTATTTTCTCCAAGTTAGGTGTTGCTACAAAATGCAGTGCTATGTGGATATGTTCAATCCAGCTCCAAGTAAATTAAGTTGTGAAGCAGCAAGGCCACCTCAGCTAAGTAGGATGTTTTAGCACAGCAGAGAACTGAGCAAACATGTTGTTTTATTCCTCTGATACCCAGTCTAGTCCACCGACAGTTTTTAAGACTGCTCAAGAATCACATAATTTGAATAATATATTACCTAGCAAGTGTTGTACAACCTGTTCCAACTTAGATCACCCATTTCTGTTTCACAGTTATAGCTGTCAGAGGCTCAATAACCACAAGTACAGCATATTGTGAAATCTGGGCTTTGCAGAGAGCCAACAAAATCTTGATGGAGACCATCAGTCATTGTATTCCCTTCTGGGGCAAAATGTACTATACTTTGTGTTTCTAAAGAGGAAAACATGGCAATGCAAATTAGTACACAGCTGAATGAATGAGAATTTTATCAAATTTTTTTTGTTCATGCTCTTTGCCGGTTTTCCATTGGAAAATGTCATTTGAATTAAACCTTATTTTTTTGCTGATTTGCAATTTAAGGGGGGGGGAAGCTCATGCATTTATAAGTATTTGTTCACAAAGTTCACATAAAAATGAGAAATCTTTTAAAACAATGAAATAAAAGGATACTTGGTATTAGATGCTACTAATTTCCAAGATTTTCTTTTATCTCTAAGTGCAGCCTGCAGGCTTAAAATCCTTGCAGAAAAGAATTCCTAATGGAATAGCTTTCTGTGCGAGTCTTATCACAGGCTACACTATTCCATGTACCTAAACTGTTTTGGCAAAAAGCCTTTTGAAAATTCTTGGCATCGGCACGACACTGATAAAAATGAACGATTTACAAAATCATATTAACATTCATAAAGAGGAAATTAAGAAAGTTCTTGATTAAAAACCTGGTTTTAATTAACTAGGGTCTAAATATTAGCTTAAAACATGCTGATATATTTGTGAACTTTATCAGAGTACTAATGCAGATAAAACTGACATTTAGGGTGGGAATCAACTTCGGAGAAATCGGGCTTGATTCAGTTCCCTAAATAGAAGCATCTCGTGTCATGTGAGGCTTCCTGGAATGGCATAGTGTCTCTATTTGGACGTTCTGAATATGGATGTTCTGGTAGGACATTCCAGGTGGCTCTGTGTTTAGACAAACAAGCTGCTTTCCTAAATGCAGTGGCCAGATTCAGCTGATAGAACATGGGTGTGGTGTTATTGCCTGAATGGAGGTGCTCACCGGGGGAGGCCAACCCCTGAGGCAACCTGAGAGCTCCTGCTGTAGTCAGTGAGATCAGGTTCAGCTCAGTCGTCCACGTGAAGTCACTGACCAGTGTTCAAGAGGACCAAGGGGTAGCAGTGGCTGACACAGAACCTACAGAATATCTGTGTCCTTCTGAAGTGGCAGATGGAGAGCTGCTGTACTGACCATAATGACTGAAGTCACACTAGACCTCTAATTAATGCACCTGTGGGGCCTAGATGGCCATTGAGCTTTCTTGGAATAAAATGCCTTTAATGTGGGTAAAATTTACCTACATCAGCAGAGACATCTCATGCCCTTGAGATGCCTTGAAGTCACCTTGAGTCATCTTCACTGACTGCTTCATTAGGGCATGAGTTTTCCAGGAGGCCTGTTCACATCTGCTTTTTGGAAAACCTCTAACTTTCCTTGCGTGCAGCTAAAAACATTTCCCAACTTTTTCTAAAACCTTGTGGCAAAATGTCAGCTCTGGCTGGACAAATATATGCCCCCATGGACAATGATGCCGCTTCCAGAACTGGCAGATTTGTTTCCTTGGTAAGATTAGTGCCACATTACAACTCAAAGCAGAGCAGGTAAATGGGCCAGGAGCTGCTATATGAGGCATATCCTTAGAATATCTTTAAAAGTGCATTTCTTTAGTTCAGCAAGACTGAGGCTGACCTGGACTATTCTGACTTACATTGTTACTTACTGTTGGTGTTACCAAAACAAAATGATTTCATTTAAATGTTGTCATCCTTGAGTGTGTCACATTAAAGTCCTAAATCAACATCTTCAACATTACCAAGTCTGGATGTAAGACGTACTTCCTCAATGCAGACCCTTTCAGAACACAGATCTGTATTTTGCTGAGTGGTAAACACAGACTACTTCCTTAGAAAATATGAGCAGATAGTTGTTTCCTTTCCTGTTCTACTAAGAAGTTATAAGCATAAACCAGATATTCATAGAATCAAACCAAGAATTCACTTAAATGCTCTACTGAACTGCAGAACATTTTAATTTCTCAGGCTCTGTTGATGATCACATGATGCACTGGCCTTTTTATCCGTAAGAAAGGCCCTTACATAAAAGACATTATGTACAAGAATGCACACACAAAAATGCCTAGAAAAGATTAGAGGAATAGACTAAAAAAATATGATTCCTTAATATATTTTCAGGTTTTAATACTTCCCAAGACTGTAGAGTTTCTGGGCATTCAGTAACTTTGGTGTAATATTTTTTTGACCAGTTTTCATTTGAGTATGCGCAAAACTCGTGCTGTCCACAACATGCGTTGTGGTGGTCAAACTCTCCATAACTAATTGTGTTTGCTGAGAAAAATCACTTTTGCCTTTGATTTGAACTTGTCTCCCAGCAGATTTAATAGGTGACCCTTAGCTCTTCCTATGCAGGAGGAGATAGGAAGCAATAATCTTGTATTGACTCTATCCTTGTCATTCATTAATTTTTATTTCCTTCTGGAATAACCTTTTCCAGGCTGAAAAGTCAAAGCTAACTTAGTCCTATGTGTCTTAGTTGCTTTTAGCAAGAAAGCCAGTCCATACTAGGAATGATCCATTTCAGCCTTCTCTGTATTTTCCTGGCTTTATTATAGCACTTCTGATGTATTACACACAAAAGGTCTCTCTGCCAGTCAGCTGAAAACCAATTATAAATATCTTACCTTCTCTTCCTGATTATTTTTCAGCACTTCACCAAAATAAAACCAAGAAAAAATCCAAATCCATCCTGGAAACGTGTTTTCAAGGTGATGAAAAACCTAATGGTTAAGGATACTGTTCCTTGCTAGACTTCTTCCAGACCACAGTATTAACTAGGATTTAGTAGGATATTGAATAGCTATCACACCAGGAGAGAAGGAACTGCATCCTAGGGAAAGACAAAGACTAGAAAGTATGTAGGGTCACAGGAGAGGAGTGATAAAATCTGACTTCTCATTACAGTTATGCGGAAAACCAGTCAGAGAATCTTTTAAATGTGTTGGCAAAGTAAGGGCAGAAATGTCATTTTCACTATGGTCATGGCACTGGTGAAACTTGTAATGGAACAAAATATAAAATGCTAATATAAAATGAGTTTTAAACTAACACTGAAATTCTATGCAAGATGATGCAGAGCCACAATTTTTTTTTTTTCCGGGCTGAAAAATTATATCGTTTTGGTAAAATTTGTTTCTCTGATGAACATAAAATACTGTGGTTACATCTAATTTACCTGCTGGGAGAAGATGCCCTGAAGTGGAGATTTTTTGGTAGTCCTGACCCATGGTTTCCACGTTGCTTGGAAGCCAGGATTTTGTTTACAAAGAAGTCAGAGTGTGGGTGATGGGAGGGGAATGACATATGCCTTGGTCTCACTCTGATAAGGAGCTGGGATGGTGCCAGAGTGCCATATACACAGAGCTTAAACACTGGCTTTGTTGCAGAATACATAAACCTCTGCTGGGAGGAAATACCAGATATAAAACGGGTCTTTAATCTTGCAGACAAATTCCAATTAGAAAAGCACCACACGCTTTTTACACTAGGCATGATTAATCACTGGAACAAACTACCAGTGGAATTGATGAATTCACCCTTTCTTGACGCCTTTGAGTCAAGACTGCACGCACTGCTAGAATTTATGTGAGAGCCAAACACATGTTATAGTCAAGTACAATACTTGTTATTGAGGTTAATATTGTGAGTAATAATTATTCTGTTTTTTAATAGAGTGGAGGTAAAGTTAGAAGTCTTTTCAGCCTTGGAACTCTTTAAAGCTGATAAAGACTCTAATATGCACAACACTGCTCTGTTCTATAAGTGATCATCCTCCCTGTATTCTTATCTTGCACTTTCCCTGTGTTGACTTTGACAGAATTTCCATTTGAAATTTGAGCTCCTTAAATCTTTTAAAGTGCCTTCATTCCCAAATAAATGAATTATTGAATTAGTACGATCTTAGTAGATTAATAAGAGACCCTGAACACTTAATTGGATTTGAGTCCAAACACATTCCAACAAGCAATAAACAAGCAAAACAGAGATAAAATACCTAATATTCACCAGCAAGACTCATTCTATGTAATCTTTGTTTTGTAGCAGCTAGTGCCTCATGAGACCACAAAATTGGGAAGTTCCTGGGTCACCAAATCAAATTTCTTGATATTTTAAGAGGTATTTGAATAGCTCTTTGCATAAAATCATCAAAATCCATTTTTAGAAAGTGAATTCCATTGTCCTAACTCCAATATTCCCCCCTTCATCTTATCCATTGACATATCTCTATTTTCTCTTATTCCAAAATCTAATGACTATATATTCACCTTTCAATTTTCAGTCTGTAAATAACTGATTGTTCCTTACCCACATTTAGTTCTTGTATCTTTCTGGAGTGTAGGTACCAATATATTTAGGCCACATAACCATACAAGATTTAGTCTTTGTTTTCTTAAGCCAAACTCTTTTACTCAGTCCACTTAAAGACAGGTTCTCTATTCATGACATCACCGTGTTGGCTTTCATTATTCTTTCAGCTAAAATTGGTCTTTCTTAATTGTGGATGACAACAATGCTCTAACTGAGGTCTCAGGAGGGCTGTAGATGATAGCAGGATCTCTCTACATCTGAAAAAAGACAAGCTTTGCATTAGCTTTTTTCACAGCTACATCGCATCAGTGGCTTGCAGCCATCCAGTCACTGTGTAAGACATCCAAATCCCTTTACTTTTCATTAGTTGTGACTGATAAATTTCTGCCTAAATGTAGAAATTCTTGTTATCGGTCCCTGAGGGCACAAGGCTGTACTTTGTGCTATTGGATTTTATTCCTTTTCTGGTACTCCAGCTCTCACAATCCGACACTTCTCCCAATAGTGTGTCTGCTTTCTCCTTGGCATGGCCAGCACTGCCTGTCTAGTTTGTATTGACAAATTTCAGTGGTGGACTTTTTTTTGTTCTTAACTTATTAGTGCTCACTGCTCAGTGTTATTTGTTCTGAGTCTTCATTCGAGGGAATGAATGGTGATCACTGTCAATAAAAGAATTGCCTGAAAGAATGTTCTGGTAATGATCTCTACAGGAATAGTAACCACTGACTGATAGACTTTGAGCAATACTTACACAAGGATTTCTGCTTGGTCCTTAAAAGGAGTGAGAAATGAGGACAAGTGGCTTCCATTCCTGTTCTGGTAGTGACACTGAACGTGGCCTATTCCTGTGGGAAACACACAGGGGTTTGTCTGGGCACACAGAGGCTGGCCAGGTGTTAGCACATCCTCCAGGACAGGTGGCTGGCACTCCACCTTAACAGGAAAAAAACAAACCTTCTGCAAAGAAACTGTAATCTCCTCAAAATGACATATCTGCAAAAGCATGCAATTTACTCATAAGCGTGCACAGAGATTTGCAGATTACCTTCCAGCCCCACCTGTGGGTAGCTCATCATGCTGATTGCATGTCTGCCTGGGGGGTTATTTTCAGATTAAATTTCCTCTTTAAAATCTGGTAATATATGTTGATTTTGTGTTTAGTCGTATAACTTATTTGGATAATTATTAAAATTTTGAGTAAATATTGTTGACACAGGACAGTGCATATAAATTACAATATAGTTCTGTCTTTGTTGGATAAAAATACTGTGAGTTCACTCATCCTGGGCAGTAAATACAAAGTACATGAATACTCACTAAAAGCAAAGATTATATAATCCCCACTTATCACAAAAAGGATGCCTTTATAATGTCTATCTGAAGGTAAATTCTGCCTACATTCCAGCTCAGAGCATATAGATAAGTGCATTTCTCAAATTCTTTGGTAACTATAGAACTTAAATATGAAGACACATTACTGGTTTCATTAAAAGCACTAAAATATTTGATTTCAGAGACTGGATCTTTGTCACAAGGTAAATTATTAATGTTATTTGCCATCTAATTATTTCCAAATGTTTTTATTGCTATATATTAAATTAGGGGAGGCTAGAAAGGAAAGAGTACAGTTTGAAATTGACTGCCAACTTTTAAATGAGATTGTTTCTCTTGAGACTATGGTGATTGGAACTTGCATTAGCAGCTCAATGAAGCACATATATTTCTTCTGACATATGTCATAGTTAGATCTTTATATTGATGCCAAAATGCTTTTCTGTTTTAAAGTATTTCCACACAAGACTTCTTCCTAGAAATTGTTTATATTGCAATTATGCAATTTGCAACACTCCAAATATATATTACTGTTGCATTTCATGGATATAACACCAGCTAGGACTACTGTGGGTTTTTTTTTCCATTGCTATTTGTTTTGCAAATATAGAACTGTTTTATTTTTTATTTTCTTTCCACTTAGAAAATGTTTCATTACTTATCAGAATAATGAATAATAATCTCTTTCAGAATTTCTGTTGTGATACAAAACTGTACTCTCTTGGTAATATTTGCTTATTTTCCTCCACAGTATGAAGCTGCAAATATTTGACCTTGACTTACAGATTTGGGTGGAATAAATACAAACTACTGCCTGAATAAAAGCTAGATTATATCTAAAAAGGCTGAGGTCCAAATCTACAAAGGCTTTAAAATACTCATTTACATCCTGATTTGTGTTTTCAAGAAAAAAGAAACCCAACAAAATCCAACAAAAAGAACCTCCACAAAGAAACCCAAAACCCCAATGTATATTGCAACATCCTTATTTGTGTTGATAGTACCGCTAGAAAATTAAAAGTTAGAAGGATCAAGAGAGAACCTTAGTTTCTAAGACTATAACCTTGAGAAGAATTTGTCCAGTATTTTTGGGTCAAACCTAAGGTTGGAGTTTGAACATATTCTTTTCTTTTCTTTGGCACATATAGATAATCTGTGTTTTAATCAGAAATGAACTGACAAAGGACTTGGGTAAAAACCACCTCAAAAAGCAAGTCCTGAGGAGTCTTTTAGCACAGTGATACATCCTCCTGCCTTGCCAATCAGCAGAGATTATTAGTTTTAAATTAATTCTGCAGAAAAAAAAATGTTTTCTCAGTTTCCGATTTGAAGCTGGTTTAGGCCAGCCTACCCTGAAAGAAAAGAGAGTTCCTAACTGCCTGGAAAACTTCTGGCTTTGTGTCTTTACAACATAACCTTGATACATAGTATGGCTTGAAAATGAGATACGGATCAACATGACTCAAACTGTGGAATTCATTTCCCTTGACCCCAGTCACCCATTCTGTAACTCTATGCCTTTGAAGTATTCTTATAGACTCTTGACATGGACAGGGGTAACAAAAGACATTTCTAGGTTGCAAACAATCACATCCAAAAATAGTCATCTGAAATAGGTTAGATGAATTCTAGAGCTGCCAATTTTTCTTCATTGACTATAAAGGGAGGAAGGAGAACATCCCTCTGAGGAATACTTTATGATGCCCAGTATCTGTTGACAAATGTCCAAACTGAATACCTCCTAACTATACAGATGAATTTTTCTTTAGGCTCCACAAAGTACTGACAAGGTCTTTTCTTTTGGTAGGTGTTTATGCTCCTAGTGTCCATAAACCCAACTAGTTTAGTCACTTAAATTTAGGTATCTAAATCTTGAGCTCAGCTGAGTTGAAGGGATTTGACATGGCTGCTTGTAAGATAGACACCTATCATTTGAGATATGCTGGAATATCCCAAAAATCACAGAATTATAGAATCTCCTGAGTTGGAAGGGACCCACAAAGGTCATCGGTCCAAATCCCTGGCTGTGTAAAATAGAGCCCCTAAAAAATCACACCACATGTCTGAATCTGCATGGGGCTAGCAGGAGAGATAAGAGGCCTGCAGATGGACCCGTGTCCTCTGTCCCATCAGGCTGTGGGATCTGAAACAACAGACCACAGCATTTCAAATGGCAGTGGATGCCTCAGCTTGAGGCACACTCTGGGTGTCAGAATCTAACCTAGTTGTGGCTGGTGAGTCACTGCAGGGCCCTTCTTTATATAAAAAGACAGAAAGTTTCTAATATTGAGAAAGAAAGAGTGAAAGACCAAATTCTAGAATACAAGAGAACTGCTAGTCTGTTGTGGAGTCACCTAAGGTTATTCACTTGGGAGGGGAGATTTGGGAGAAGTTTCTGTGGAGGGATGGCTCAATGTTACAATTTAAGTACAGCAAGGAAAGATTAGGGAAAGAAAACTCTAATGATAAAGGACTGGACAAGAAAAGGCACAGTCATAACAGCCCTGACAATTTGCAAGTTATGGTTCAGGTCCCAGTTAGTCAGAACATTTAAGAAGTAACATTATAATAGAACTGGTCATTTATGGGTGCTGCTTGTTTTTAATGTCTTTACTAGACCCAGCTTGTTCATCGTTTATTTCTCACCTGTAAGATTAGAAGCATGTTTCTTGAATGAAACAGCATCTAATGGCATGCCTCCAGAAAATGGCACTTCAGGAAGAATGCACCCTGGAGTTTCCTAAAAAAATCAAAATATCAAGATTAACTTGTGCTTCACAAGTTTAATTTCCATTGCAATTACTCCAATGGCTGTTCCTATTTGGTCAAGTCAAGCACAGGCAGGAGTCTTTCCAAGATGCTGCCTCCCAGTTCGCACACATCTGATTTTGCTAAAGAGCTCTGTATTTTCCAGAGTCAAACCAGGACAGCCTGCCCTGCTGTCAGCCACGCTCCCCCCCAGAACAGGCAATCAATAGCTGCTGACTCTTTCCGTTTAGGGCTTTTGCTGCCTCTCTCCTTACACAGCCTGTGTGATGTTCTGCTGGGGATGTGCAGCCTGATATAAAACTTTCCATTCAGATGAGCAGATTTGACAGATTTGTCTACTTATTAATAGACTAAGTTCAGCAGAATTTAAGATGCAAATTTATTCTTGGCCTATTTTCCTTTTTGCACTTTCCTTCTCTGTTTTCTCCCCTGTGCTTTTTCCCTGGCTGTTTACATTCCCTTGTCTCCTTTGGTCCATATCAATAATATTAAGAATTGTAATCTTTTAATCTCCCACAGCTCACTAGATTACCTTTGCAGTGAGGGAAGGTGCCAGTGAGGCTGGGAGCCTGTGATCTTTCCTCCTCACATTGTCCTTGTGGGAGGATTATTAATGGCACCCCAAAGGGAAGTGCCAGGCCCGCCTCCCTTTCAGCTGACAGAGATCACATTTGCAACAGCAGAGAGAATAAACTCCTGGCATGGGGAAGGGCAAAATTATAAGAAGCCAGCTGAGCTTTTGTAGTGTCTGTACTGGCAGTGATTTTGCAGCGGGAGCAGGTTACCATGGTGGACATTTTGTGAGGAACGATGGCCACATCAGCAGCCATCTTGTCCTTGCTGAGGGGAGGATGGCTCTGTGCCTGGTGCCTCCAGAGCTTCTTTTCCAGTAGGGCCAAGCACAGCAAATACACCAGTTCTGTCTAAATTCAGTCATCTTTTTGGGTATGGTGAGAGAGCCTGTGGGACAGAGGAGTGTACTTCAGCCTGGTGAGGGAGTGACATGGGCTGCTACTGTCCTCCAAGGGTAGCAAGAGAGTCACAGAACTGTAGAAACATTACGGCTGGAAAGGACCTCCAAGATCACCAAGCCCAACCTTCAATCTAGCAACACCATGCTAAAACCACATTGTGAAGTGGTTTTATCCTTATTTCAATATCTAGTCATTCATTTAACACTTCCAGGGATGGTGACTCCACCGCTTCCCTGGGGACTCTGTTTCGATGCTTAACAACTCTTTCAGTGAAGAAATTATTCCTAATACCCAGCCTGAACCTCCCCTGGTGCAACTTGAGGCCATTTCCCCTTGTCCCATCACCAGTTGCCTGGGAGAAGAAGCTGATCCCCAAAGGTGCACCCCGGCAGTCCCTCCTGCTCTCTGAGCTCCAGTGCAGGAGTCTGGCAGTCTCTTCCATGCCAAAGGATCTGAGTGCCAATGGATGCTGCAGGCATCTGCTGTGTGGAGCCCTCTGCTGCTGGAGTGCTCCAGATAAGGCAGCTGGATAATTGCTTTGGCAGGACACTGAGTCTTTCCCCCTCCTTTTTCTCCTCAGCTGTGGGAGGAACAAAACAGGCTGAGCCTGCTCTCCCCTCTCAGCAGACGGGAGCTGCTGAGCCGATCAGGATGTACCTCACAGATCTGAGTCTGAGCCAATCGGGTTGATTTTGCTGACACACGGATCAGAAGGACACAGGGAGTTGTCATGGACATTCAGCCTTACCTAACAAGGAGCCCTGACAGAGCCACTTCCCACTCTCCTCATCGGTTTTTAAATGAGATAAAGCATATATAGTTTTAGGGAATAATAAAACACCCAAGCTCAGTTAAAAAAAACTAATTAGTCTTTGGGAAGTGATGGGAAACTGCTGATGCCACAAGGCCTGGACAGTGTGCTGGCAGGGAGCTGCTAGGGTGCTTGATCCACCCAAGTATATGCACTCCTGGGAGCCAGGAGGATTCTCCACATACAGTTCTCTGAAGCAGGATTGAGTCAGGATTGAGTGGTATGGTCAGGAGGAGGGATTTTTTTAATCACCCTCACAACTTTTGGGATATTAAGACAAAGCAACACTGAAACTGGGCTGTAGTCTGAAATATTACAGTAAAACCTTCTTCAGAGAGAGAGGGGTCTTTGCTATCAACCTTCTACAAAAGCCTCTTTATGCATATATTTTTTCTTCCTTCCTGTGACTCAGACACTTGTTTTCAGCACTCAGTTTCCATCTTCAGCCAATAAAGGCAATAGGATGTGGTGCAGCAAATATGTTATCGTAATTCAGAATTATGAGGTTTTGCTTTGTTTCCCTTTTTAGTTACTTGCATGCGCCTACTGATTTTACAAGAACATGTTGACTCTTGTGAGGGTTTGTGAGACAAATAAAACTCTTGCAGCAAAATATTCTCAAAATATCTAGAGATATGTTTTATGTTCTCCGCTACCATGATATGGCAGCAACACAATATAAAGTTTGTTTCTATTTTTTAGGGAGTTGACAATTACAGATTCATTTCTATGGTTCCCTGTTTGAGATACAATTTTACAACAGCTTCTCCAGTCTTCCTTTGAAAGTCTTCTGAAGTCCTAAGGTGCTTCAGCTTGAACAGGCATGCAGCTTCTTTTTATCAGTTCATCTAACATGACACAGAGCCAGCCAGATTCAGTCTGTTATGGGATTTGTCCCTTCCTGGCCACCTGGATGGGCATCCCAGCTTGACTGAGTGTAGTTTCCATGGTGGCAGCAGGACTCTGGTATAGAAGCTGCCACTCTAGTAAGCCGTTAAAATAATTTTCAAAAGTTTTTCCACACTTTCAAGCTATTTCCTGCATAATAGTGAAAAACAATGGTTGGAAGAAGACAAATAAATCAGCATTTGCTGAAATTCTGCAAGTCAGGGTAATTGTCTGCTAATGTTTTGGATGTCAGGGATACCCATCGACTCACTATGATGGTTGTAAGATCTGAGGGTCACCTAAACTACTCCTCAAAGGTTTTTTCACCACTCAGAGTTCTTGAACAATGCAACTATTTCCTAATAAATAGCATATTTTAGCTTCAAAGTTCTTTCCTTGACAGATAATGAGATCATGGAAGCTTTGTTCTTAATGGATAGATTTTTTATACCTCTTTTGTGCTTTGAGATAGATCAACCAAAACAGAATATAAATATGGTGACTGTACTTTGTTCACTTGTTTGTAATCACTCTAACTCTCTTAAGAGCTCGAGGTTTATTTTGGAAAAGGGGTTTAATTGCTCACACTTTGTTTGATGCATGTTGGGTCATGCAATTACTGTTAAGTAGGAATGCTGTGTAGGCACTCATATTAATAAATAGCACTTTTTAAAATCTTCCAACTCCCATATTTTTTAAATCAACCACTGAGGAACAGTAGAGCTTGAGAGCTTAACCTTGTATTTTTATTTCTGTTCTGTAAAAATGTAACCTTTTTGAAAAATCACATTGAAAAGATATGTAACATCCTCTCAAAACCTTCCTCTTACCCATCAAACCTAGGGGCCATTATTTTTTTTATTTATGCAAGTCTAAAAGAGGGGACAAAGCAAAAGTAAAACAACTGAGTTTTGAAAATGTTTTAAGTTTTGGAATTTCTTTAAATTATTTTTCACTTTCCCTAAAGATCCTACTTTTTCTCCCTGAATCTTTGCTATTTAGACATGATCACAGACATTTTTTCTGACTCTTTTTTTTGACACAACTCAAGCTATAGGCATGAGAAAGCAATTCTATGTTATCTCATTAAGTACCAACAAATCCTAAATAATTTGCCTTTCGTTTTAACCTTTAGGTCTGCATTAACTCTCATTTGTTCTTATTCTAAGGAAAATAAAGCATATTCCTGGAATTCAAATCTTGATCTACCAGAGGAAGAAATGTGCCTTCAGGTGAGTAGAAATGTTATGGTGGCTCATAGTTCTCATTTTTACTTTTTTTTTTAATGATAAAATACAAATCAATCAAAGCAAGATTTTTTATTCTCGATGGAGCGTTTTAACTCAAGCAAAGTGGGAACAGTAAAAATACAAATTAAAATTCCATTTACAAGCTGACAAAGGAATTTCTTTTCAATGCAATAACTAGAGCTGTCGTTCAAAAAGTGGGAAGTCCAATAACAGAAGGGGAGCTCCTTGACTCCCTGGAACAGACTGATGCCCCTGCCTCTGGAAGGGAGTTTTCTAAGCTTCTCTGGGATGAGGTGTAGGAAGGGCTCAAAGAAGGAATGAAACTGAGTTTTCTTTTTAGCTACTTTCGGGAACTTTTTTTCTCACAGAAATGGTTGAAGGGGAAAAGCACTGTACCTCCTCCTCAGACTCCAGCTCTGACTTCTCACTTCTTTTGAGTAAAAAGTTTTAATATTTTCAAATGAAATTGACAATAGGTCAGGACAATAGAAATGGTATTCATTTGCCATAGATAATAACAAAAATATTGCTTGGACAACTCTGTCCCTTTTTTGTTTGTAGAGTCTCTTATTTTCTCCATCCTGACAATTTGGAGGAACTTGTTTTTCTGTCATTCTAAGATATTTACTTCCACATATGGGATGAAATGAAGTTTGAAAATTCATCTTGATCCCTGGTCTTGCAAGTAAACCACTGAAATAACCTGATTATAAAGCTGTGGTGTCCTCATTATCAGTTGAACTGAACTATGATGTGGCAACTTTGTGCTCAGACAGTGAAAACAGACAAGCTTTTGTGAAGAAAATGGAAAGATTTTGACATTACTTGTCTCCTTTTCTAAAAAATAATGAAAGCACTGGGACAAGGAATTTGGACTGCCGAGACTAAGAAGAAAAGAAGACAAGGTCTCTACAGTGTGTCATGGGCTCCAAACCCACAATAGTCTCAATGCCTATCTCAAAGATCCTACCTAAGGACCAATCTGTGAAATGGAAGGTATCACTTGCAGGGAGGGAAAAAAAATTTTTCAATTAAAAAAACTCACAACTGTTGTTCATTAATTGCATGAGCAGAGAGCACCCAGGAGAAGATAAATAGATCCTGTCATACCTGAAATAGGAAAAGGGAGGAGGTGATCGTGGGATGGAAGAGATAAAGTGATATATAACACATGACATGAAAGCCAAAGTCAGATAAAGTGAAAGACCAAACTAAGAACAAACAGTGACACAAAGTCATGGTACAGTGTTAACAAGCCAATGTCAAGATAAAGGATCATGGATGTTTTCAAGCTGTCTGCAATTTCCTTCAATAAATTGGCTTTAAAGATTTGATAGCATTTCCCACAGGAAGGCCTGCAGCCCTATTAAGATGTATGGTATTGGTTAACCACAGGTTCCAAGTCCCAATGTAATGTTGTTGTTTCCAGTTCAGAGAAAAGGATCTCTTCTATTAGAATACCTATCAGTTGACCTTTCTCAGTGAAAGTATCACTTGTAAAATCTTTCTCAAAAATCTGACATATGTCTCAAATATATAATTTGAATCTCCATTCTGGGGGTAAAACTGGTCTTAATTCTTGCTGCAATGAAGAGAATTCTAGGGATCATTTCTGGTGTAGGCACGGAGTTGCCCAGGATATTTGGGATGCCCAGGAGATGCCTGAGCTGTTTGCATAGGGTGGGAAGGTATAGATACCCATATCCTTCTGATCTGGCAGATGGAAGCCAGGTGGAATATCCAAGGGCATCTAATATAAGCAGAAACCTGCTGATTTTGGCAAGATGTAGGAAGTGAGGAGGAAGACGTTGGTGTTAGACAGACGTGCTGAAATCTTGTCAGTAGCCAGCTCTTGTCACTGCCTCTACAGCATATAAACAGTTGACAGAACATATTGGCACCTTCCAGTGTAAAAATTATCTCAGTGTTTCTGTTTCCCAACAGTTTAAAGTGTTGACACCCTAAGAGGTGGATCTCAAAGACAGAGAGAGAGAGAGGGAAAGAGAATGCTGTGAAGGAAGGAGGGGGGACAAAATGAATACGGGAATGAGGATTTGTGGGCATAGCCTCTGGCACATCTGGGAATGGAAAGTAATCCCATCAGAATGAACTCTGTATGGCACAGGACAGCGGCAGGGTTGGGAAGGTGTCTCTCTGAGCCCAGAGGCTCTGGGGAACACGTTGATATGTGGATCACAGCAGGACTGATGATATGTGAGGGCTCTGAGGAAACTCCATGCAGGAGATGGTGGGGATAGAGGCTGGAGGAGAGGGGTCTGCACTGGCTGCACTTCTAATGCTAAGCAGGCTGTTCACTGGCCCCAAAGCCAGCTGGCACCTTTTGGACACAACCTTGTTGTTAAACACTCTCTGACTCTAAACGAGAGCAAATACATTCAGGATTCCTATTGGGAGTATTCCTGGCCAGGGCTAGTTCCTGTGTCCAGGCAGCACTGAACAATGCTAACTGGCTGCTGACAACACCAAGAGGGACTGTTTCAGTGACAGCCATGTGCCAAGCCTCAGATCTCTGCCGTGGCATACTTGATTTAGTAAATGATGTTTGTATTATCCATTTCCAACTGCTTTTCCCAATGGCCACTTTGGATGCAGCCCTGTTTTGGGAGCCAGGCTAGTCCAGCTACAGAAATAGGAGCTGCTCTGTGCTGATTGCCCTGGAGGCTGCAGAACAATCCTCACATCGCATATCTCCTCCCTACCCACTTATGCTTGAACCACAGCTTAATTCCTGCCTGAAGCACTGGACAGATTTCAGGTGTTTGCAGACCCAGAAGAGCCCTGAACATAGTGCAAGCCAGAACTGCAGCATCTGAAAATGGGAGCAATAAGCACCGTTAGGACCTACTTGTAACCTTCAAAGAGAGGGTGCCAAACTATACCTTGGAATGTCTGGATTTCATACAGAGAAGCCAAAAAGTTAACTGTCTTAACTATCTCAGACTCTACTTCATCATTTTTCATAAAATTGATCTTTGCAGCATTTTGTGAAGTTTTATTTCAAAGTAGATTTTAGTATTATCAGATATATTCTTTTTTTGATTCTCAACAAAACAAAGCCTGATTACACAAGATGATCTCAGGTTTTTGGACCCAAAAAGATCTTTTGTCACCAAAGTGACTTTTAGGAGAGTTTGGTTTCCAAGATCTGAGTCAATCTATCACTAAGTTTACCCGTAATAGCTGGTCTGTGACAGTCCTGGAGAAATGTCTAGGCAAGAAGCCAAACAAGCTTTCATCAAAACATTCCCAGATTCCTGGACCAACATTAATCTGAGCTAAACAATCCTTACAAATGGTTTGATTGTGATCAAATGACAAATGAAGTCAGAATATCTGAGTATTTCTGAGTACTTCTGCTCCTGATTAGTAAATCCACCCATGTCCTTTCCAGGTTTCTCATTTCACTCCATCCATTTTCTGGGCAGAGAAGGAAAAGTGTTGCCTTCCCACCACTTTGTTTTACTTCTCCCTGGCTTCCTAAATTCCTTTTTATTTGATAGCTTTCTGGATATTTTTTAACCCCTTTATCTACCCTCAAATCTACTGTCACCTGAATTCTTTGGTTGTCTACGGAGAACCCATGGTGAAACCTCAATTCCTTTAAGTTCAAGTCTGTACGAATTTTCAGCATACAGAAGCCATCTGCATGGTTCCAGGTGAAGAATAGTCCTCTACTGGGTCATTTTTTGGTGTTCTTAGAGTTAGAAACGAGGATGAAAGGATGTCTTCTACAACCACACCTGTTACTCATACCATACTTCATCAATTAAAAAAAAAAACAAAATATGTCAAGAGAATTATTTATTAAACTAGGGTAATTTCTATTCCTCTATCAGTTATGGTTATGGCAGCAATTGCAGATAAAGGCAGCACTAGCCAGATATGACATGAACACAGGAGGATGTGATTGCAAAGCTCAAGGCCAGGGTAAGTACATCTCCTTCTGAGGGCTGGAGGGAGTGTGTGGGCTTAAAAACCAGATCAGGAAAATAGCTGGCCACTTTCCTTCTGCAATGAACCCAGCTGGGTTAGATAAGGGACTTACAGCCTCCCAGCTGATTGAACTTTATCTTGTTTTGTCCTGAGGGGGACAGAATCCTTATACAAGCAGCAACCCTGGAGGTGATTGGGACGTTTGTAAGGGCATATAATTTGTGAAAGCCAAGCCAAATTTTCTCTTCTTGCCTCAAGTTATGTGGATACTTACAATAGGTACATAGATTGTGTGTGGTCTGACTTTTTCTCAAGGTAGCTTTGAAATTTCTTGCCTTTTTTGAGACCTGAAGAATGGTTTAAGTGTTTGAAAGTTTCTTGATTTTTCTTCAGTTTAATGAATAGAAAACACAGTCTTCCTCTACCATTTTTATCTCTTTTATTATCACTAATAAATAATTACTGGAATGATGCTTAAAAAAAAAAAAAGGCAAACCACAAAAAGCCCCAATGCATTTTATCTTTTATCTATTTCAGAATTAACGTTTGTCCCAATAATGTGATATAATTCCCTCTGGAGCTGTACTTTAATTCTTGGTACTCTTATTCTCCTCTTACATACTGAGGTTTCTGTTAGATTGCAGACCTACAGTAAAACTAGTTTTTCCAGTCTCAGCCAAAGGTCTTCTACCTGGTTATCACATAATTGTGTTTTTGAGTGACACAATCCAAGGCAGAAGTGCCGCCAAAAGGAGAAAGCTGATGACACCTGACTACTGCTCCAAAAAAGCATGTAATTGCTGATGGGATTGCATCAATGAGGCGGTGCTTGAACTTAGTGCAATAAGCTGAAGAGAAATATTTGAATTTCAGATAATCACGTTTGGAATAAAACCTAGAAACAAAAGCAGATGAAAATGTAGTGATTCAGTATCTCCTATTTTCTAGAACCTTTAATTTGATGGAGATGTCAGTATTGTGTCTGAATGAGAATATCAAAGGGAGGGGCTGAGGATTTGTGCAAATCAAATCTCCCAGTATCTCAACTATCCTATAGACATGAAGCTCACTTTGTTCCCCTGAAATGTTCCCTTACATAGACCAATAATTGTTGCCCTTTAGGAGTTTTTTCCAACTTTTCTTTTTGCTTCATTCCTGTAGCAAAACTGAAGTCCTGCAAGCATTAAATGTTTACTTTAAAGCTTGTTCTCATAATAAGTCGTACAAACTGTAATCTGAGAAGCAAATTCACATCTCATATTTTTCCAAGGAAATTCACATGGAATTACCTGTGCTCATCCCTCCTGGTATCAAAATCAACCCAAGACCCCACACTTCCATTTTGCTGCATTGACTTTAGAGGGCAGCCTTGGAAAAATGTTCAAATTTCACTAGTTGTCCTCATATTTATAACACATTCTTATTCACTACTTTAATGCATAAGAATCTTGATTAGTATCTAAGTAGATCAGATCACTAATTCCTGTGAGCTAAGAATAAGAATTATTTTCTCCTGTATTTTCTAATTTGACCTCCTTGTTGGCCTACATAAAATTTTTGCCTGATTTTTTTTTTTTTAGTAGTCAACAAGGTCAGGGATAACTGAAGCCAATAAAAAAGGAACCAAACAATAGTGCAACAATAATAGTTAGAAAGATTAATGCTAGTGCTTGAGTGCTCCCAGCAAGATTAATTTTCCTGAAAACATTAATTATTCCTTTTCCTAGGTCCAGTGAAAGCCGAGTAAATGGTGTGCTGATCAACCTTGAAGGTTACAGAGGTTGATGCAGCTCTCTGCTAAGCTTGTGTATGTCTGAGACTGTGAGAAGAATACACACAGCCTGAAGTGTCCTCACTAGAGGCTCTTGCTGTTGTGGTTGCTGGGATCATACAAACATGGAATCCTTAATGTTGTAGAAGACTTCTTAGATTGTGTTCACAATCCTTTGGGTAGCGTCCACTGCTCCCCATGGATTCATTCTTCCCCAAAACGTGGATTTCTCTTGTCTGATGTTGGATTGCTACCGCAGAGCTGCCTATACTTGAGATTTAGATTGGACATTAGGAGGAAATCCTTTACTGTGGGAGTAGTGGAGCCCTGGCACAGGTTGTCCAGAGCAGCTGTGGCTGCTCCATCCCTGGAAGCGTCCAAGGCCAGGCTGGACGGGGCTTGGAGCACCCTGAGATAGTGGAAGGTGTCCTTGCCCATGGCAGGGGTTTGGAATGAGGTGGGCTTTGAGGTTCCTTCCAAACCCAACTACTCTGTGGTGACACGATTCTATGAACTCTCCTGGACCCCTCTCTCCAGGCACTGAGCAGCGTGTCCTTTTGGAATGCTGTCAGTCTCACCTGCCCTAGAAGGAGCTGCATGGCCAGGAGCACCACACAGATCTCTGCTTGCAAAGAGGGGCTGCAGTGGCTGCCTTGGACACAGAGAAATCCGCACTGAATTTTGGCACTGGGCAGCACCAGAAGGGTGGGCAGCAGAGTTCTCACAGGCTGACAGAGCCAGCTCACAATGTCAGCAGGATAATTCTGCACAGAGAGCAGAGGTCCAGCCCAGACAGAAGCAGATCTGGTCTGGCCAGGTCACACTGTGCTGCATCATCTACAAACTCAATGGTTCAGAGACCATTTTGAACACCTCTTCACTCTGCTGCAGCTGGCCTGGTGTCTATTTAGACTCAGCATACCAGCACTTGGAACATTGTCACTGCATGGAAACACTTTCCTATTTTCCCATTGCTATCAGCTTTTGTGATTTTTTGACAAACTTCCTGATATTTACTGTTTCCCTTTTGTTTTCCTGAAGTTCCACTGTATAAATAACTGAACTTTCATTTTGAGATAAAATAAAGTCTTCTGCCATGGGGAAATATTTGAAAATTGAGTTCCACAGAGCATCAATCAAGTTAAACAAACAAACAAACAGCAAAGTCACACAAGAACAAAACCCCTTTTATTATTTCAAATAATAGATAAAATTGATTCTTGTTTTTTAGAGTGGACTAGATCCTTATACTGCTTGTCCCTCAGCAGTCTTGTTTTTTTGCCAGTGATAAGCTGCTCTTTTGATCTCTATTTTTTTCTCTAGCAATTACAGGAAAAAGAAAATAAAAACACTTTTCCTTTAGTGACAGATCACAAATTGTGATGTAGCATTCCCTTCCAAGGTTAAATTCATCAGTTCTTCTCTCTGTGAATTTCCCAGAGATGGATCTGGCTACCCTTCACTTCCCTGCACTGCTCTTCTCCATGGCTCTTCCCTGTTTATCCCTCCTGCCCTTCTGTCCTCTGATGGTTCCAAGAGATGTTTCTGGCAGTTGCAGGAGGTTTGCTGCCCTGCAGTAAACAGAGACAGGATGAAAATAAAAAGACCATCTGCTTTCAGCAGCTTTGGTCACTTAAGCACTGGTGAGCATCTCTCCCTCCTGGTTCATCGGAAAAGGAAAGCGTGGGAGCTGGAATGGGTGGGGGATGCTATTTCTGCCAGGGTTGGGTACTGAATGTGTGATCACCTACCAGGACATATGGCGGTTACTTCCTGCAGCTCACAATATCTCACATGAAGCTTTTCTCATCTAGAACTACTGATCTTTTGACTTTTTCCATCAAGGGAAATAAAGGAGAAGACCACTTAGCAGCTGCTCTCTTCAATATCTATTCAAATGCTGATTGTAACTAAGTAAGTTTACCTTGTCAAAATGCTTTTGAGCATGGAAGAATCTGCTGCCAATATTTTCTGGACAACATCTGAGCCTTGCCCTACCTGTGCTGGGGATTTTAGATCTCTGTCATGGTAACCTGAAAAAAGGGAGCACCAGTTGGTAGAAAAACTTAAAACTTCATAGGTATTATTTTTTAAGGGATATTATTTGTCCTTCCTTCCTTCCTTCCTTCCTTCCTTCC
>VXBQ01003996.1:373825-418417 GCA_013400175.1 Phainopepla nitens | reverse complement strand
CTTTCGTTCTTCCTTCCTTCCTTCCTTCCTTCCTTCCTTCCTTCCTTCCTTCCTTCCTCATAAATAAACCTCTCATACAGCAGAAATCTGCCTGTTTTCAATAAGCAGCCTGAAATCTCATAATTTCATAATTTCACACAGGTGTCATGCCTCTTCCTTCTGTAATATCCTGAATTTAAAGGATTTTAAAATTGTTGGAAAGGACCAAGGCTTTACTCCATGTGACATCTTTTGAAATGTTAATTTGAAAGGGGCAAAAACTCAAATAGAAAAAAAATGCCAAGCCCTTTGGGTATCATCTCCTAATTAAAGTTTGCTCTGATGACATTGTTTTGCATATTTTGTGATTTGATCTGATGCTGATAGATTTGGGATAGGGTGGAGTTTCTGATGAATAGGGCAGAAGTGAAATTATTTCCTTCCTGCATTTGCAATTTAAATAAATCTCAGCAGAATTAATTGCTTGTGGTACAAATATTTTTTTTTTCTAAGTCCTAACTGGTTTTGTGAGGGTTTATTCCCACCTCAGCTGCACATCTTTTCCAGTAGATGTGTCTCTATGAGAAAAAAATTATTTGCAACCTCATTGTTTGTACCAATGAAATGAAAAAATTAGATTTTTTCTCTAATTTTTTTTTATCTTTGCATCTTTGGAAACTTTGAAACTTTTATTCACATGTTTTAGTTTTGTCTCACCTGTTAAGTGGAATCCTATAAGGAGCTTGGAACATTCCCATCTGAGCCCTTCTAACTGATGATTTAGCAGAGATAAGAATACAGGGTAATGAACCAATGTCCCATTAGTGACCAGCCAAGGTCGGCAGCTTCCATAAACAATTTAATCTCATTGTTAAAAGAAATAGGGGTGCTGCTGTAATGTGAGCAATTGATAGGTGCTTTAGCGCACATCAGAGCGTGTTTACTGAAAGAACATTAATGGAGAGAGAACCAGGCTGTGAGCATTACAGGCTGACTGGAGGCAAAAATAAGTGCAGAAGTAAAAAGCTATAGCTTTTTACAGGAGTAGCTGCACCTCAACAAATAATTCCTTTATTTTTCAGGTGGGTGCTGAAGGTTTTACATGTCTTCCCAGTGCCTGTAGTCATGGCCCTTTAAAGACCTTCTCTGCTGCCATCCTCCACGTCTCTCAGCTTCTCCCTGTACCTCAACACATGTCTACAACTGTTCATGTCAGGAATTTCTCCTCTGAGGCTCCAGTCTTCTGGAACACCCCTCCTCTGTCTCTGCCTCACTGACTTACACTGGCTCATCAAACGTCCACTGACAACAAGTATCTGTTTCCTTGTCTAAATCACCCCATTGTTTCGTTCCTCTCAATGATGATTTTATCTTTGTATTCAATTGATTATGTGTTTGGGTTTTGAGGTACAGTTCTTCTGCAGGATGCCACATAAAAATGAAGCTTTTTAATGGGTTTACAGGTGGAAAAAGAAGGATGGTAAAAGCTTCAGGTTTTGTCTCTGCAGAATTCCAGCTGCATTTCTGTGGAGCAAGTGTGCACATTTTCATCCTGTAGAAACTGGTGAAGAAAAGAACATAGTCTGGTAACATTTGCTGGGATTTTTGTATGTTTCACCAGATGTAGACACCTACACTTATGACAAGTGCTGTCATCCTGGCTGCCTCTGTATTGAGACATTTTTAGAGCAATATCCTTCCCATTCTAAAGCAAAACACGTCAGATTAAGTTTCTTAAAAGTACTTTTTTTTTTTCTTCCATTTAATGATTAGAAAAGACCTAAGTGTTCACTTACTCCAATTTGCACATCTGCTCTGTAGAACTCCAGATTTAAGTGTCTTACCTGTGGAAACTTTTTGTGAACCATCTTCCTTTCCAGAGGGAAAGAAAAATCATTAAGAGGAATAGAAACAAGTACAAGGAACAGCTGTACTAAGAAGTTATTAAAATGAAAGCTGAGAAGCATCTGGGAGACTGACAGGTTGGGCACACTGAACTGAGCTCGAGGGCAGTGACACCTTCACTGCAAAAGCTTTTTTTGCATAGCACATCAAGGGTAGTATCTGCCTGAGTCCCGCGTGGGAGGCACTCTAGACTGTGAATTTTGGCTCCTTGTTTTCATTTCTGAGAGATAATGAGGAAGAAAAGATGCAACAAGGTTTCATATAGAAAGGCAAGAAGCCCATGTGGCCTGATTCATAGTTTTAATACAAGGCATGCATGCTATTGCAGAACTCCTGGTTAATTACATGTTTTCATCTAACTAGGAACAAAAGCTTCATGCTGGGGTGAAAAATAGGATGAACAATCTCATCAGTAAAGATGTGGACAAATATAGCACATGCAGTTTAAGTCAAATCTGCATTCCATCAAGCCTAGTGAAAGAAAAAATAACCTTTAAAGAAAACCCTTAAAGACTTTAGTAGGCCTTAGTCTTTCCACCCTCTGTTTAATTGTGTTGCCCTCTGCTTAATTATGCCCTAGAAGCGTTATAATGCTTAGAAACTTCTTCAGCCTTCAAAATGAGTCTGCCCATCTTGAATTCTGCCTTTTTATGTCTTCCTTGGATAGAATTCTGAATCAGGGTATAAAAACTGCGGCCACATATTCTCCTGGAGGATTTTACAGAACATTGTGAAAGAACACTTGCTTTTGTCTTTATTGCACCACACATGAGTGCCTCCATCTCGTTAATGCAGGAAATGTGTTATCTGAGGGAGAGGAGCTCGAAAGCTTGGAACATCAGTGCTGTGCTTTAGAGCCCCCTTTTTTTCATTTCATATCTATTAGATGGCAAATCAAATTAAATGTCTCATCATGATGAAACAACAGATTCTCCAAATGCGTCCATTTGGCAAGAAAATGGTGTATTTTTGTCAGTGCACTAGCCTCAGTCCCACAAGGGGACTGACTGACTTCCAAGCTGTAATAAAGGAACTGACAAGCTGGGTTTGTTGTTTCTGGGCTCTTCTTTTTGTGCTTAGAGCATTTATTTGCTTGCTTTCACTGGAGATCTTTCCCTGAAAACTTTTGCATCTAGAAGCGTGCTCCATCCACAGCAATGTTAGCTGTGGAAGGAGGCAAAGGAGCATCTGTGCTGTTTCCTGCCCCTTCTGCAAAACTGCTCTTGTTTGAGTCACTGCTTTTCCCTCCTCATGGCCTTATTCTGTTTGCAGACTCCCTCACAGCTGAGCATTCTGCACCATCTAATCAGTGATTTTCTAACACTGCTACTAATTGCTTGTGCCCATGCCAATACTTCAGGGCCTGGTAAACTCTTGAATGTGAAAACTTGTGAAATCACAGAGCAAGCTCCTAATTCCTCATCCACACACTCCCTTCATCCCTTTCTCTCCTCCAAGATCACATTTTCCACCCCTATGTTTTAGGTTGCCTCTTAAAGCAGGAATATCAAACCTGCCAGAGTTCAAGGAATGTATGGACAACACTTTCAGGCACATGGGGGGATTCTTGGGGCTGTCCTGTGAAGGGACAGGAGTTGCACTTTGATTATCCTGATGGGTCCCTTCCAACTCAGGATATTCTATGTTTCTATGCTTCAATGTTTTTGTATTTACAAGGCCCATCCACTGAAGAAACAGGATGTGAAACTGCAGGAAGTTTCATGTTAAGTTTTTCTTCCAGTTGGGGACATCTATTTTTCTGAGAGTTCTAAGCTGAGGAACTAACATAAAAGCCATTATTTTGTCCTTTACTCTCTCTTCCACACTCTAGACATTATTTTTTAACAGCAACCATGCAATGTCTTGGCTGGGAAAGAGCATCAGTCTGTGCCTCAAGCCTGTGCCCCCCCTAAACCCCATCTCCACCAGGACCCTGCAGCACCAGTGAGCACAACCAGGGGATTAACAGACCTGATTTCAGCCAGCTGCTGTGTCCTGCAGGGACTGGAGTATCAAATCTGAACATCCTGCTCTTTATCACTGAGATAATTAGGGCAGGCCTGCCCCATGGGTGTGCAGAAACTTGAGCTGCTCTGCAGAACGAAATGCTGTGTATTAGCTGAATGCTCAGAACTTTAACAGCTTTGACACCCCTGCACCTTGTTCCAAAGCATGGTGTACCTCAGCCGTTAATGAGAGGGAAGAAACATATTTGAAGGACTAAAGAGGAATCTTAACAAAGTTTTTCAACCCTGCTTTTCTGACACAGGATCTCTGTGGTACCTGTAAGTTCTTGAGAATAAATGTAACACTGTGGACATCATAAAGACCCAGTACAGTTACCTCTGACTGGACTCAGAGAGAGATGCAGGTTTGTTTTGAAATTCACAGAAGCAAAATATACCTGTTCTGGAACAAGAACACAGGTTCCCATTCCCCCACCCTGGGAGAAGAGAGCAGGGTATTCAGGTCCTTCGTGCTCAGACCTGTAACAGGAGGATGGGAATCTCTAACTGGAGAGAAAGGAATGGACTTGACCAAGGCATCACTCACAAAGGCACTATGAAAAGTCTGGGAGATGAGGTCAAGGTGAGGTTTGAGCTTTGGCAAAAAATAAAATATTCTAATGGGCCCCTCTTCTTCTCCAAGTGTACTTTTCTCTCTCTTAAGTGCATCTGAAGATCGTGTAGTAGGAAAACAGATCCAGGAATAACTGACATCCTCATCCTTAACACCCTTGTACTATGTCAAATTCATCTGCACATGTTTGGGGTTTTTTTCTGTGATATATAATAAATTATTTAAATATAAAATGTTAAATAAGCTGTGAGGTTTTTCCGCCTTTATAACAAAAAGAGCCCAGAAAATCTGCAAAGAACAATGAACTGTTTTATTTTCCCCATTTCACTTTTTATGTTCTCTTGGGTAGATCCACTCCTGGCTTCCCTCAAAAATTTCAATGCAGTCTCACAATTGTATTTTCAAATTAAAACACTTTTTGTACTTTTGTTTTCAATTCTAGTGTGTGTCATTATACAGAAGATAACAAAGAAATAGAGGTGAGAAGAATGGATGATGGCAATAGGTTCAAAGTATTGTTTGGTGAAAATCTAGCTGCACCCAGAGGTACTTAGACAGGTGAGGATATACCTAGAGGAGGTGTATGTACTGACACCTTTTTGCATTACAAAGTGCTGAATTCTGTTTTCTGGCTTATCAATTTACAATCAATATGTTGGAACGATATAATTTAGAGCATAGGTTAGACTGTTCCTGCTCTTTATATGAAATACACATTGTGTCTCTGTCCTGAAACCCGAAGTTATTAGACCTGATTTCATTTGGATTAACTTGTTAAAGCAACTTTTGTTGTTCACTTTTCCTTAGATAACATCCAGTTTCATTTGATATGTATCTAATTAATGTCTATAAAGTTAGCTGAGTTCTGTTCTTCAAAAGATTTTAATTTAGATTAATTTGTTTCAATAGAATTGCTAATTAATAGCTTGTGTGGAAGATGATCCCTTGTTTTGTCCATAGGCAAGGAGAAAAAGTCCATCTCATGGAAAAACTTTTAAAAAATATGAAAAAACCCCTGGAAAACATTTAGAATATGGTATTTGACTACGAAATATTACTAAGAGTTTGGCTATTATTTAAACCAAGCCATCCCTGTTTAATATAACTCCATTAGTTTCTATAATGCCTTTATTAAATCAATCTTATAATATTTATACAAAATCTCATTTTTTAGAAAAGGACATAAATCTTCAGAGGCTGCAGAAACTTGCTGAATGGAGTTAAACATTCAAGTAGCTTTAATCAAATGAAATGGAAGTCCTTGCTTTTCTGTCCTCTAAAAGGGTAGTAAAGTGGTTGGGAGCATTGGTGCATGTGAAATTTTAGTTTATAATGTACTTCCTTATTTATTGTGATGCCAACTTTTTAATTTTGGGAGAACTATCATTTTTTATGATCTTATTGACCATCATTTTTTCAAAACTTGGCCTTATAAATCCTGGTGAAGCTTTTATATAAATGTATTTAGAAATTTTAATGATATATAAAGCTTCAATGATGAAAAAAGTGTTCCCTGCATTTAATGTTACTGAACACAATGGTGCAACCATTAATCCATTCTCTTCAGCTGTCTTCTGCTATGCTTTTTTGAAAGAGGGGCAATAAAGTTATTTCTTTAACAGGATACTGTTGACAGCCAGAATGAATCACAGTTTCAGTCATGTACGTGACTCCAGAATCCTCCTCTTCCTCCCAATGCTTTTGTCTTCCGGCTTACCTTGACTCACAGGCCATTTGCCATGCACTTATTTGCATTTTAGGGTTAAATAACATAAGTCAATTTAAAAACAATCCTAATCCGGATTATGGAAGTGGCAGTACTAAAACTCCAATTGTGTATATATATATATAGCTAAACGTCATTCTTTCCCATCTGTACTGAGCACTGACTTTACTCAAGAGTTGGTCCAACAGAGTATTAAGCACTCTAATTGTTCTGACTTCAGCTTGTTAAGATTCTTAATTATTGGCAACTATTTTTATTCATAAAGAAGTAAAATAACTTTTGTTGTGACGTTGACTCAAACCAGAAAAAAGTGTTTAAAAATATTTAGTCAGTTAAAAAGGAAATTTTTGAATGAGATTAAAAAAAATATTTTAAGAAGATGAGAATGGATTTTGGTTGTATTTGGGGGGAGGGGCAGCTTTTGTTTGTTTGGGGTTTTTTTGTTTTGTTTTTTTAAGAGAAAACACTCTGGCAAAGCAATGGCTCCCTTGGTCACTGCTTTTCTCATTCCAAGAACCAAGCATGTACTCTCCATCTGCAGAATTTTCATTCCATACTCAAGAGCAGAAGATAAATTGGAATAAAATATAGGATAAGTTGATTCCCCATGGACAAGATTCTGGTCCTTTACTTCTGCAGAGCCCTCCATCATCTTCTACTCAAAACCACCAAATTTTGATTGTTGCACAATTTTATTATTCAGAAATATGTTTATAAACACACAGAGAACATGTTAAATACCAATGAATATAATATTATTTTTCTCATGGAGATTTTTTTTTAAATGTGTCTAGGACATTTGGAATTGCAAGTCTCACTTATCCTTGTTAAAACTTGTTTCTCCTGTTCATGGAGGCTGGTTCCGCCCTGTGTATCTTTGCAAGAAATTTCCATGAGTCTAAGTGCACTTCAGGAAATGACAGATACAGCATAAAGTATCCTGTGATGACAGGGGAAATTTAATTTTGCCACACCAGTGATGTCAAATGATGTTATTTCTTAATTTCCTCTATAGATGAAGTGGCATGAAATTCAATGGTGGCTATAAGGGAAGGAAGTGTAGGAAAACTGTGTGGAAGAAACATTTTGGAGAAGTGAGGTAGGAGGATGAGTGAGGTCTGTGTCATGTGGAGGAGATAAGTTGTAAGAGGAAGACTAAGCATGTCTAGATTTCTGATGGTGGCTAAACCTTAGAGTTCAGAAGTCATTCAGCAAGACTTTTTGTGCTAAAGGAACCATAGTCCAGCTAAGTGGGTATTTTTTTCTTGAGCATGATTCCAGCACAGATCGTTATGAGCTCTAATTAATAAGTAAACAGTATGTTCCTCCTATTCCCCCCCCAGCTCATAGTAAAAGGAGCACAGCAGAAGGCACTTTTCCTAATCTAAAACTTATGTTGCCATGTTAACTATGTTTAAGCATTGAAATATTGATTGAAGAGAGTTTTGAGTTAAGAGCAAGTATATAATGGTGTGTTTAAAGAAAAGAAAGCTTTGATGAGCACATTTCAAGTATGACTTTCTACTGCAAAAATGCTGCAAAGTATTTAAATAATGAAACTGGAGCAAGAATTGCAAGTTTATTTTCTCACATTCTCCCCATATCCCAAGGCGATGCAGATGTCACATCTTTGCTCTTTCCCTGCTCCCTAAAAATTACATCAGCATTAAAAGGCAAATGTCTACTTAATATTTATACAAAGAAAGACACTGATGGGTAACATTTAATCTGAAATGGTTTCTCGTTAGAGAAATTGCATTAGGAACATAACGCCTTGCAAGTCTATCTAGGCCAGAAGTCTAATCAAATTAACACCACTTCAGTGCTAATGAAGACTGGTAGTCATTCACCTTAATTAGCCATTCTGAATAAATATATTTTTAGCACCATGCCATTTAGGTAGCTCAGCTCCACGATCCTGTCCAACTTCTCATGACCTCAGTGAAGTTACAGAGGCAGAAGGAACATCAGCAGAGTAAGAAGTTTTGATGTCCCCCTTTCACTCCTAACAAAAACCGGGTTATGTCCTTGGTGAGTGTGTTCCCAATATAAAATGTAGATGATCAGAGTTATAAGCTGCTATATGTGAAACACTGAATGGGACTTGCAGGATGGGGTCTGCACATTCCCAGTAGGATCTGTAGCTGCTGGGAGCTGCAAATCCAATTGTACAACATCAAGGGAGATGGCCAGGGAGTGTACACAGGGATTGGACTCACCTACCAGTCTCTTATTGATTTTGAATTTTCCATTGGACATGGGAGTTTTGCTGTATGCTATAAATCTGTAAATGGACACCTTCTACAGCAAGCATGTCCCAGGGGGGTTCCAGACCATGGTTGTTATAAGAATGTTTGAAAATTCTTATTTTAACCTTGGTGGCATTTAGCTTTTGTTTGATTACATTAATTGTATTTGGATTTTTTTCTCATAGATTCACAGAGAAGTTTGTATTGGAAGGGACATCAAAGACCCTCAGGTTCCAACCACTCTGCCAGGGGCAGGGAACCTTCCACTAAAAGACAAGACATACTGCCAGTTATTTTTGAATAAAGCACAAAGCATGCAGGTTCATTGCAATCAATTACAAGAGCATTTCAGTTTACTTAACAACTGTGAGTTCCATTTTAGTCGCAGAATTCAATCCATACAATTCAGATGAAATGAGGTGTTCAGTACTTGCTCAGATTCATATTCAAGTAAATCCCTTTAGCTTTACTAAGAACTTGACAGGTATTACATGGAGAAAATAGGCTTGAAATAGTTGGGTAAAGGTTTGTTTCACTTCCATGGTTTTTCCTTGATCTGCTCACAATTTTTGGGACAGGAAGAAGACAGGCTGGGGAGCTTCCTGTTTACATGTTCCAGAGGGAAACCCTTTCAAGCTGTCATTTAAAGCAAATGCTCTGCTGAATATGGATTTTTTTTTTCAGATAGGGATTTGGCACTATTATGAATTAATGTCACAAACCCAATCTCCCATTTCTCTTTCTTTATAGGGAATATTAATTCTTTTGGAAGAAAAATCTTCTAGCGTTTGTAACTCAAATGATGATTCTATAAATCATTTTTTCACTGTCCTGTGTGTATCACTATGTGCAGATGCAGTGATAATCCTTAATGTATGGATATCTTCAGATATATGGACAAGATTTGCTAAAATAAAAGAAAAAATATCATTATTTAATGGTTTGGGTTCAGAAAAGGAGAAACCTTTTTTATAAATTTTCTTTGGCAGTAAAGCAAATTATGATTTTCCTTACCACAAACAAATCTTCCCATGGCAGTCTTTGGCAGCGAATGCAAGATATATGGATTCTGATTGCAGGTCCAACAGGAATTTAGACACTAAAAATGACTCTTAAGGAAAAAGAAATGCCTGAGGAATGAGATAGAGATGATAAGAGATGCTACCATTCCTGTGCAGAATCTCAGAGCTTTTGACAATAATATCTTCATTCCTTCCTCCCGCAGTGATGAAGCAGCAGAGCAAAAGAAGGAGGCTCTCCAGTCAGACTGGACACAGGAGAGAAGGAAATCAGTGTTTCATGATAAACTGGGTGCTAGTGAATGCTCAGGCAATTGTCCTGATTTGTCCCTACTCTGGTGCTGGCTCATTCTTGCCCCTTGAGTCCATCATTGCAGACATCTCAGGTTTATTCAGTTCCTTCAGACATCTCCATGACAAAAAATTGACCAAAGTTTGCAGGTAACTCTCTGTCAGAGCTTTTACTCGATGGTCCAGAAAAAAAGTCTTTTTAAGAAATGTCTTGTGCCTCTAAAAATTGGCATCCTCAAGTACCTTATTACATTTGTCCTGTGGCTTCTGTTCTCACACTTTTGGGAATTGTCACGCTGCAACTTCCGTGGCCTCCACTATGTGTGAGTGCAAAGGTAGAAGATGCCAGGTAAAATGCATATCTTTACCCACAAATATCTTTGTGTGTCATTCCTAATAGGCTGTATGGTTTCTTTATTTTTGCAATTGTATTGTTTTGAGGAGGAAGGTTAATATATATATTTTAGTTTCTACAAAGAGCACAGAGCTGAGAATCTGCCAAAGTCTGGTTAAAAAGACTGGAAGATTTTTATATAGTTATAGTTTTTGGGTAAAAAGTGAGTCAAAACTTGCAAAGAGAGGAAATACCATTTCTTAGCTCTTCTTACTGGCAGCTGGAAAAATAGACAAGCTTTTGCTTTCCCTGGGACTTTGGTTCTAAAGCAGAACCAGAGAGCCTCAAGCTAAGAAGAGTTTGGAAACTGCTCTGGATGTAACTTCATAATGTTACCTGATTAGACAATTTCAAAGAAAAAAGGCAGTTGGTATCTGAGCAGAGCAGGGTACTTAATCAGAACAGAAGTAATAACATTTGTAGCCCCTGTGGTTAGTAGAGATAGAAAGGCAGGTAATTATAGCACAAAAGCTGGTGAATAACTGGAATGAGATTTGAGGGAAATTACTACGTGTCAGATCGCTGTGTGTCTATTGCTACAATTATTTTTGACATCCAATAGTGTTATGATTGTGTTTCCAGGCATATTTTAAAGATCGTTTCTGAGTCCTTCATAAACAGAACGGAGAGACTATACACATAGAAAACACATGGAGGTAACATGGTGTTCTTCACTGAATCATTTGCCTTGATCAATTCCATGATGGTGCACAGCCACAGCTTGGATTGACCCTTTTCATTTCCATGAGTACCATGATGCCATAAATTAGTTATTTCTTATTTGGGGATTCACTGCTTGTTCTTATGAGGTATTCAAGGCCTCACTTCATCATCTCAAAGGTCTTTTCCAACCTAGCTGATTCTGTGATTTTGGTATAAACAGTTTGTATTGCATTGCTTTTTTGGAAACCAGTTCTCCAGGAGACAGGTCCAAACTGTCTCAAGCAACAAGAACATTTGATGGATAAATAAGCAATCCTTCCAGCTGGGAGTTCATAGCACAGCTACTTTAAAATAGAAGTTTCCTGTCATATTAGTGTGTTCTGGTTATTTCCTATACCTATGGATAGCACAGACAGAATCTGTAATTTTACAAGTTTTCTGTGACTAGCAAAAGTTACGAAGCCTAATTTCCTAAAATTTTGTGCATTGAGCAACTTTCTGCTGTTTATTAAGATTCAAGCATGTCCTCAATCTTTTCCACTGTCCAAGGTCTTTGCATCTAAACTAAAATGAAAAATTTATCTTGTACTCCAATCTTCCTTGTGAAGTGTCACTGACAGAGTCATTCTCTTAGTGTTTTTTTTTAATGAAATTTACAGAAAATTGATGTACCCAAAGCTTTTAGCTCCTCTGTCACATTTATGTGAAACTGGTCCTGAAAATTGATTAAGGTTAAAAGGATGGGAGAAGCAGCCACACAAACACTGACAGTATGGCTGCCTTTACTTCCTCCCTCTAAGAAAGTAAACTAACATTCAAATCACAAGATTTTATCTCTGCTTCATAAAAAATGCCTCCAGCTACAGGGGAGAATGGGACCTTAGCTGGCAGTGCTGGCAACTGAAGGAAAACTTGCTCCAGTCATTGCTGTCACAGTGTGATAGACTGTAAAACAGGAATGTCAATAACCTAAAATGCTTGCATGGATTCATTTTAGAACTTGCTGAGCAGCAGAACTTGGGTCTTAATTGAGTGCTCCTTGAGTAAATGTGCAAAAATGGTTAGGACAGGGCAATGGTGCCCTCCAAGTTTGAAGGGCAGGTGGGTGGTTTAACTTGCACAAGGGAAGGTTTAGATTTGATATCAGGAAAAACACATTCACCAAAACATTGGAATAGTCTTCCCAGTGAAGGGATGGAGTCACCATTCCTGGAGGGATTTAAAAGATATATAGATGTGGCATGGTTTAGTGTTGGCCTAGGCAGTACTGGGTTAATGGTTGGAAATGATATTAAAGAGGTATTTTCCAACCTTAATGATTCTACTCTATAGAAAGGCTGGGTCCTAGACATGATAAAAGAAACCAAACTCTTGGTATTTCATGAGTCTGTGTAATTCAGAAGTCTGTGCAATTCAGGAAGTGGAAGGCTCACCAATGCTTCCAGGGACTGATTGGAGCTGGGGAAGTAAAGAGAAGAGACTGTTATGAGCTCCCTGAAAAGAGGAACCAACTTCACCCTGAAGCCCCAAGATAAAAATCTCTCAGATCAATCAGGACCCAGCTGTGTTTGGTAGAGCAGAACCAGAAGACAGCACTGAGAACCTTCTAATTTTGCTCCTGAGTCCATCTGCTTTTGCAGAGGTAGAAAATGGAATTCAGCCAAAAACTGGCTATTTTTCACACTGCTGTATCACAAAGAAATCCTATTTGGTGCCTTTCACTATGCTGTGTTATAACATGCTGGAAGCAAACACACAGAAACCCCCTTTTCTTACCCAGAGAACTTGCAGTTGAAGAAGAAGGTGGCAAATAGTTAAGGCACAGATATTCAGAGAAGGTAGAAATAAGAGTATTGGTCTGCAGACAGAAATAAAGTATACAAAGATATGAGTGGCTGGATGTGGGAAGTTTTATGGGTCTTATAGTGGAAGAAATTAAAGACATCAATGAAGCTAACTGAATACTTACAGATAAATCGCTCTGAAAGAGACTGTCACAACCTAGGATATGAGAAATCCCAGAGATATTTTTTAAAAATGTATGGCACAGCTTTGTTTTGCTCCCTATCAGAGAACAATCAGGTGGAATATGTTAGTTATGGAGATATTAAATTCTTTGTTTATAATTTGTTTATAATACATGCTCCAGGGAGTATGACAGATACTCAGATTTATGTATTTATATAGATACAAAAATACAGTGATGGCACCATGATTTAGAAATCTTACAGAAAAACAAGCACAAAGAGAAAAAGAGCACCAACGGATGTAGAAAGAGCACCAAAAAAATGCATTGCTACATATTGTTTAAATTCTTCTTAGCACTCTGCATGCCCCTAAAATCTGTTCTCAAATTTTTGAGGCATTGACACTCTTGAGCAGAGAAATAGCTCACATTTCATAGAAGGAGGTAATTTCCTTTAAGTTATTTTCCAGAAAAACTGGATAATGCATGGATTTGTACGGCACTCTGAAGGGTTCTCCTCACAGCCCAAGCAGCTTCCTGTTCCTTTAGTACAAAAAGTGAAGGGTTCCAAATGTGAAGGAAGGAGAAGAGACTGCAAGGAACACACAGACCATGTTAGAATTTGGCAAAGACCTTTGTATAAGGTTGCTTCCAGTCTAACACTTTTGTGAAAGGGAAGGCAGCATATACTTCAAAGAGTCGCTCTTTCATAAGTACCGTTATCAGAAAACTTTGTGCAGCCACCTAGAAAATTCCTATGAGGATTGTGAAATCTTCCACTGAGCAGCAAAGCTATTCTGTGATGGGATAAGGAACCAAAAACTTATTATTAAGAGGGAAAGTTTGAAACTATAGTTGCATCATCAATTTTCAAGTGGTCCCTGGGAGTGAAAAATGTTGTCACAGGCACTCACTGAATAGCAAAACATGAAAACCAGTCTGCATAACCATGAAGAAGAAAATGACCCAGTTCATTAAGTGGTTTAATGGCAATGACCTGCTCACCCCTGCTCCTTCCATGAGCTGCTCGCTCAATAACTGTGCAATCCTGCTCTCCTGCAAAGAGATAGGTCATGAAGGCAAGTGGTCACAAGGGGAAGCAGCTTTGCCCTCTCCACACCTCTCTCAATCCAAACCCCTTTACTCCTGTCCTATTTCATCTGCTGGCACTTGTCTGATGTCAGAGCCCTGAGAGCATCCCCTCCTCTCTGGGGGGTTTGGGTGCTGGGGCTCAGGGCCCTGAGACCAGAGGAGGGATGTGGAGATCCCCTCCACAGAACTTGGTGGGGGGACAGCACAAGGGCTGAGCCCAGCTTGGGGTTTCTGCTGGCCACCATACTGAGCTTGGCTCCTGGTGGTCAGGAAAAGAGGGAAGGGATTTGCCCTTTTTGGGAGCACCTGAAACCTAATCAGAGCATTCAGCATTTACAAAATGAGGAATGCAAAAACCATTCCACACAAATCATCTACCTGTAGTAGTGCCTGCAGGCACATCAATTTAAAATCCTCCTTCCTCAGATGTAAGCCCAGCACAGTCACTGCTTCAGACTAACTTAAGCATTTCTGGAATTGGTTAGCTATAAAATAATTGTATTTCATGGTACAGAGCAAAGTTGTGATTAAACCACCTTTGGGACTAGCATCTTGGAAAGCTCACCTGTCATCCTGCAGTGTAAGATAGTGGTCTCATTTTGAATTCCCTCTGCAAAATCATATTTGCATCTTTGAAATGGAGTTGGAGGGGGAGAATATATTGTAAATTTGTGACTGACCGGACAGGTGCCCAATCAGCTGTGACAAGCAGCTGCAGGGGCACTTATTGCAACAGGTAATGCCAATATTCACTTTGGAAAAACAGTAGAATAAGAAAACCCAAAGGGATAATTACTTCAGTAGGTAAAATCAGATGATTGAGCAAAAACAAGAGACAAAAACTGGATTTAAATATAAAAAATGTAAATAAACCAGTGAACGTCTTTGGTGCTTGAGTCTCACAGCTGAATCGATTGCTATCTTCATATGCTAAGCAATATTAAAGCTATATTAAAGTAATATTAAGTATTACTTGAAAGACAAGATAGATTAAAAACTCCCCAAAACCACCAACCCAAATCACCAATTTGATCCTTTGTGGGGCAAAAAGACCATAACTGATTACTTCATCATGAGTCACAAGCCTGTATTTGCTCTCTGGATGCAGAATCTCTAGCTGCTGTTTTCAGCACTTTCAGCAGAAAGGTTTGCATTAAACTCTGAGCAGACCAACACCCACAACAGCCACAGGTACAAGGCAGCCCATTTACCTGAGGGCTGATGTGACACCCAGTGTGTGACCTGATGGGTTATCATCCTTTTCTCACTTCTTGGGAAAGATCTGGGGGAAAAACCCTAAGTAGAGCAATCTAAGTATCTAATTGAAGTGTATAGAGGCATAAGAGCTCAACAAGTGGATTTTGCCTGTCCTGGTATTTTGAGCATTGCTAGGGCAAGGGCACAGGCTCCACAGCTCAACTGGGGCATGAAGTGGTGAGAGCAGCCCCTGCCAGTGTCCTCACTAAACAAACCAGAATCATTTTAGGCAATTCCCAGACAATTGCTGAGACTTAGGCTAATTTCAGAAAGATCATCTGGGTGATGTTTCAGATGTTAAGAAAGTTTAGCTCTATGGATGAGGCCAGGACATACCAGTTAGGACCAGAGGATGTCCCCCGACATTGTTTATTTTACAAGTACACCTTAAGTTTGGAAACAACAATTTTCTAGTTCCATTCTGCCAACCACACTTGCATAAGGCAGTATTTTGGCCAAACTTCCTGGCTCCTCTTTGCAAAATCCCAACCTAAATTTGTATGGAGTATTTTTTTAAATATGCCAAGACAGTGTATTAATATATAATTACATAGACTATTAATATATACTATATAGACTATTATATAATAGTCTATCTTAATGACTATCAATATTCACTGACCTCAGTGGTAATATCACCTGAGGAAAAGCCAAGGTCATTATTTATTTAGTGGCACAATCACTCTTCATATTCTTGGATAGGAGTGAGTCAGTGAATCTCATGTCATCTCAGACTGCTACACTTACTTAGCTAATCCAACCAATCACACAGGTTTCTAGTAAAATTTTAATTCTTTAATTAATTCTTGAAAGGAGAAATTACATTAGTGGCCCCAGGAATAGTAAGGATGCAAAAATTGAGAGGTGAAATAACACTTATTCACCAAACTAATGTCAGGATATGCTTATTTACCTATGTGCCTCCCTGATTACCAGATTTCAAAACACCAGTTTTGCTGACTGCCAGGAACAGAAACTCACTGGGTCAAAAAACAGGTCTAATTTAAAGCATAAATTGAGTATATATAAATTTTATCTCTGTGTACAAAATTATGTGCTAAATTTTATAATCCACTGTTATGCTGTACAAGAATTAATTTGAAGTTGTAGGGAAAGAGCCAAGAAGGTGGACTGAAATGGGATGGGTTTGAGGTCTCCCTCTGGTCAGGCAATGTTTATCTGTATATCTTTTCATGAATGTCTTAATTTTCTCTTTTCTTCTATCTTTGCCTATCATATCTAACTGGAAAGTTAATTTGGGATTCATCTCACCTATCTTGCTGCCTATAATGCTGACATTTATATCTGATCTAACCCCTCTGGCTTCCTCTTTAATCAATGGAGAAAGATGGGTTCTTTCTGCATTTCATTTGAGCTATTATATACATCAGCAAAAGCTGATGAGATAAATTCCCTCCTAAATATGCTTATTTCTCTCATTTGATTATGAAGGAATCCCGGGTTAACTGCTGTGGGTGGAAGTGTCCACATTTAATAAAATGAATGCCTTTGGAGCCAGCACTGTGCAGTATCAGCACATAGAAAAGGATGATGGAACAGCTTTCCTATGAGAAAAGGCTGAGAGAATTGGGATTATTCAGCCTGGAAAAGAGATTGCCCCAGGGAGACCTGAGAGCACCTTCCAGTGCCTGGTGGAAGACTACAAAACAGATGGAGAGAGACTTTATAAAGGCATGAAGTGACAGAGCAAGGGGTAAGGGATCTAAAATGTGAAATTCTGTTTCTTTGTGTTTATTTTTTTAAGTCGGCCACTGATGAGGGGCCACACTCAGGAAGGCATTGGATGTGATGCACACCAGTCCCTGCCTGGAAGCTAAAGAGGGAGATTGCTCTAAGCATAAGCATCTGAAACCTGCTGGAAAACCTGTCCCCTTGGCAGTGATTTAGAGCACAAGTTCTGTGTTCTGCCATCAGCCTCAGTCCCAGTGGTCTCCTTTTTGTGGCAGTGTTTTTAGAGATGCTGTGTATGAGGAAAAAAACTGTGTGAGCAGCATAAATTTAGAACAGTTGTATTTTTCTGTGGCGACTTCCCAAAAAACTGTGCCCTGCGGCACATGAAATGAAGGAATGGAACTGGACCACAGGGTGCTGTAAACTGTGTAGCTCAGTCTGGATTTTTGCTCTCCTCCCCCACATCCCTTGCTTCTTCTCAAGTACACTTTGGAGGGAAGACTGATAGCACAGCTACCTTTGGGATTTGATTCAGACACATAAAGTCTTTAGGTGTCTGAATGTGGTGATAGAGCCTGTATCTGCAGGCTACATGTTCCACCTGTGCTCCACAGGCACAAAGGAGTATTTCATCATAAACTCAGGATTTTTACGCACTAATTTCCCTGATGTGATTTGTAATAATGCATTGTTCACATTTTGGCTTGTCCAGTAACCAGAAAGGCCTTGGAAAAGAGGGAGGAAAAAAGGCTAAAGATGGATTCCCTTATGAGAGAGGCTCCCTTCCATTTGTGGAGAGAACTGCACTTGCATGATGTTTGTAATGAGGAAAAGGAAGATGTTTCTGTTGTACTGAGGAAGGGAGGGGAGATACCGTTTTGGAAATATGGGGTAAAAAATTCTTGTTATCAATAATAGTGGAGATAGATGCAATCTATTAAAATACAAGTTTGGGAGACTCCAAAACTCTGTTTCTAATTTCTCCATTAACTGGTAATGAGCAACCACACTTTCACTGCTCTAGTTTCCTCATTTTAAAATGAGTATTATGAAACTTTCTGCATGGAAGCTGCTTAATTAATTGACATTTGTAGCGCAGTTTCAGATCTTTGGAGAAAAACATCTGGAGAAGACTGAGCCTTATGGTAACAAATAGCTTGCAAAACTCAAGAGTGTTTCCAAAAAACTGTATGCTAATGGAATTTTAAAAAAGGCCACAGTTAATTTGTGTGATCATTGCAACATGCTCTTCCCCTGTCCTTTAACACTACCTATAGTAAAATAGAAAAAGATGCAAACAAAGCTGGTAGGCTGTGGAGTCTCGGGTGAGGTAGAGAATGAAAAAGCTCTTTTCACAGGGGACTAGGTTTAGAGGAAGGAAAAAAATCAATTAATGAAGGCAGAAGAGGAAATAAAGAAGTTGTGAGCTGCATTCAAGGTGGCCTTGCAGTGGATCTATGCTTGTCTTCACCAAGGAGCCAATGTATTTGTATAGGTACCAGCCAAAGTATTGATTCCTGATCATGGGGAACAGAATAGGGGGAAGGAAGCTAAAACTGACTCACTATTTCCCCAGGACCATGTGCCTTTCTATTTTATCACAAGGGGAAGCTTCTGAAAAGAGGGAGATGGAAAGAAATTGACCTGTTAGTCCTGATTTGTAAACTCCTGATTCACTCTTTCCACATAACAGGGATGTTTAGGAAGAGGCTGCAGTGATGATGAAGATGGAGAATGCACCATGTTGATAGCGTCTGGTTTGCTTGGCTTGATGAGCCAGATGTTCTGTCTTTGACTGAGCTGCAATAGCTCAGTTTCTTTTTTACCAAATGAGCTGTGATGCCAGATGCAGCTGGTCAGCATGACATGAAATTTGCTAAATGACTGATCTGATGGGTAATCAAGGAAGCTACTGGATTGTGCTGGAAAGCAGGTGGGACATGTTTTTCTGTAGTACCACATGTAGTGGGCTCAAATTTAGAAAAACTCTCTCACCATTCATGCATTGCTAAAACCATCCTAGAGCAGTAAAGAATAGCACTCTGATACTCACTGGGCAACAGCAGCCCCCTTCCTTCTGAGACCTTGAGGAAGTCTGCACTGCCGGTAGACAAGATGTTTTTTCTGGAGCTTCTGGATTTACACCAGGCAGCACTGTGACATGAGCATTCAGAAAATTGAGTGCAAATACCCTTCCATCCTCCAAATCTGCTCATCTGATGAACTATTGTCTTTTAAAAGCCTTATCTAACCCTGTTGTGGGCAAAAAAAAAGGCAGAACTGACTTTCTGACTAGAAGAAAATTTGAAATTTGCTGGGAGGGTGTGAAGCATGGTTTCCTCCTGCCGCAGGGACAACTGTTGTTGCTCAGTGCTGCAGAGTAATCCTTTTCCTCCCACTCTCCAGGAAGGCAGGATCAGGAACAGTGAACACACTTTGCATCTCTGCCAGGGATGAGGAAACAAAGGGGAATAACAATAAATCCCTCCAGCACTGCAGCTTCTTATCTCTATTTATCAAGGCTGTGGCATCAGATGAGATGTCACTAACCTGCCTTTTGAGGCTAAACAGTCTCGGGGAAACACATTCCTTGTCCCTCTGAGCTTCAGTTCCCCACTGTTTTAAGGGTTAATGATTACTGCAACCCTTTCTTGGCTCCATGGCAGGGAGACTATTGTGACATCCTGTTCATAGCTCCCAACACTCTTTTCCCCTGCATCTGTGAAATCCAGAACCCTTTCACACACGGCTTTCGTGTCAGTCTATCTTGACTCCAGTCTCTAGGAGTTTTCTTGTATTTCTGCATTCCATCTTCTCTCTGTTGCCATCTTTCTGCTCAGGTTTTGTTCTCCTTGCAGAACTCCAGCCATTTCTCCTGACAGAACACAGAATATGCTGATTTGGGAGATATCCACAGGGATCATTGAGTCCAACTGCTGGCCCTGCACAGGACCGTCCCCAAGAGTCACACCCTGTGCCCAAGAGCAATGTCTAAACACTTCTTGAACTCTGTCAGGATGGTGCTGTGACCACTTCCCTGGGGAGCCTGTCCCAGTGCCCAACAACCCTCTGGGTCAAGAACCTTTTTCTAATGTCCACCCTAAACATTCCCTGACACACCACCAGGCCATTCTTTTGAGTCTCCTCACTGGTCACTACAGAGAAGAGATAATGCCTGCCCCTCTGCTTCTCCTCACCCGGACGCCGTGACTGCAGTGAGGTCTCCCCTCAGTCTCCTCTTTTCCAGGCTCAGCAGACCAAGAGACCTCATCTGCTCCTCCTCAGCTCCCCCTCAAGGTCCTTCACCATCTTCATTGCCCTCCTTGGGATGCTCTCTAATAGCTTAATATCTTTTTTTGTATTGTGCTGCCCAGAACTCCACACACTGTGGCATTGATTTGTGTTGCCGTTGTTCCTGTTCTCATCTTTCTGTTTCTTTCTGTATTACTTAGATCAAAAGTTCCCTGCATTAAGGACTTTCTTTTCATCTGTGCTTAGCCTTTCATCTCTTCTCACTTTTGTAGTAAAACTCCTTCATTCTTAGGTGAGATGTTTGGGCAAGGAAAGATTGGAGTCTGCAGCAGCAAGAACTGTCTTGTTGCATAAGTGGTTGCTTTCAGGACCAGCTTCCAGAGTCAGAGCAAAATTTTGTTTCTTTAAATTCCTTCACCTTGTCTAAATGCAGCACATTCACATGACACTCTTCATCCCAAGAGCATTTGTAGCATCTCTTCAGAGGCCTGTCTGTTATGCCAGTATATCTCTGAAATTGTCCTACTAATATCAGCTGAGCTAAAATTCAACAAAACTAGATCAGGGACAGTATGTGCAAAAATAGTTTGCCACAACTTTGCAGTTGGATATTTACAGTTCTCTGGAAACCTCATCCTAATTCTTGGCAGCAGTCAAAAAAGCAAATAAAATGTTAGGATGCTTTAGAAAAGTAATTCAGAAAGAATCAGAACAGATCATTATGCCACTGTATAAATCTATGCCTTGCCCACATCCAGCATACCAATGAGCCTGTCCTGAAAAGGAGCTGTTTAGACCTGGAAATAGTAGAAAGATGGAGCATGAAGAGGCCTAGAAACAAACAAAAAAAGATGTTATGCAAGGAGAATGAAAAAGAGTGAAAATGTATGAAGAAGAAATGGCTGAAAGGAAAATATGGTGGAGGAATCTGCTATAATGAGTGCTGTAAAAAAAAATTAAATTGAAAAAGAAAAACCAAATTATTTTTATTTCAGAACAGTTAAGGAAAACTTAATAAAGTAACAGTGCTTTTTCACCTAATGCCTAATAAAACCCTGGGCCTTACTGTTGGAGAATAATTGGGATACCAAAAAATAGCCTTACATGGGTTAAAAATGATTGGGTGAGGAGAAATATCTAGCAAGGAGAAAGGGCCACTAAAAACTACTAAATGTGATAACAGGAGTGCTCTTATGATCTCAGAAATTCCCTAGATTAAGCAGAGTTTGTAGCAAGGTTAACTAATATGCCTATTTGATTTCACATGTTCGCTAACCATCTGTTATTGAGCACTGTGAGAAACACTGGATTGTTCTGAAGACAGTTTGGTTTTGCCTAATGTTGCTGTGCTTATGTTACTACAGCCTCATTTTTGCAGGCATGAAGAGAAAGTTGTATTCCAAGAAGCAAAACCAGAGACTGACAGTTTCCCAGCCAAAATACAGGTAAAATTAAGACAATTAGTTTCAGCTGAAAAAGTAGGTCCTAAGTCTTTCCCTTTAGTGTTTAAAATTTCAAGCGACAGCCAAGTAAATGTGTTTATGGGGGAGTACGGCTAAGGTATACACTATTTCATTATTAATACATAACTTTTTCATGCTAGGGGGAAAGAAGCCTGGAATACTTCTGCAATTTTTAATGCATAATGGATGTGTATCTTACATATTCTTCTTCCTATACATCCATGCATAGGTAGGTTTATCTTGTCTTTCTCCTCCTGCTTTCCCCAGCCCACACCATACACTCTGGAAGGATCCACTTGAGAGGCTCAGTCAAGTGCTACCCTCAAACCCCTTTATATGAGGAGGCAGAGAGAATCCCCTTCAGCTGAGAAGCAGGGAAATTACTCCGTGGATGAATGCAAGAAGAGTGAGTTTGATTGCAGTGGAACATATTTCGTTTCAGTACTAAAGCTCTTCCAGAGCAGCTGTTCAATCCTCATCCAACCCTCAGCACTGTCCATGTCTGAGTGATTTTCACTAGCCCACTGAGACCAGTGTCTGCCTCGTGAGGTTTGTTCCCTCAGGCATCCACGATCAGGTTTTTGCTTGTGTGTGCCATGTTATGTTTTGTTAGGCAGAAATTGGCTTGGAGCAGGTGCAGATGATATTTATTTAGGTGACCTCCCATGGCATCTAAGATGAAGTCAGGCATTTATGATGTCATAGGTATTCAGAGGAGCAAGGAACAATCCAGAACTTCTCCTCATCCATGCTGTCAGAACCAGGTACCTGCACCAAATGGATAAAAATCTTTTAGAACCATTCAAATCCTTCCTTCATCTCTCCCTTAATTCCCTCCAGGAATCCAATACATATTTAGGAGGAATAGTTGAAAAAACAGTGCAAATCTATATGCAAACCACTTGAATCAAAGAGGAGAGCCAGATGCCACCTCCTGTCCCTGCACAGAGATGAGCTGAAGGTATTCAGATTAGGCCCTCTGTCTAACTTAAGGCTTAAGGCTTTGTGCTGCCCCTTGTTTTGAGACTTTTCACATCTTTAGGATGTAATATGCGGTTGGTAATGGGAAAATCCCTCCCCTCTAATCAGGAAATAGAGAAGCTTGGAGCCAAAGGGAAGGGAGATTAGTGGGAGTTCTGACACAGACGTAGTAAAAGGAGTGGGTGGTGTTTGATTTTCTGTTTTGATTTTCTGTTCTTAGAGTCTTTATTTTTGAGATAAGACAGTAGCTAAGACACTAAAATTGAATTCTGAGGGGGACTCTGTGTTTCAGCCTCTTCATTAGTGCATTGCTTTGGATCTAAAACTGGATGTGGGTGTGGGTGTTTCCTATTTTAAGTTAGCAAATTCCTCAGGGCCTTCCCTGTTCTGTTTTAAAAATAGCTGCTTATTTCTTAGCTGTGCAAAACCCCCTGGAATTTGCCAACTTCAGAGCCTTGCAGACCCCCAGGAAGTTTAGGTGTTATCTTTGGTCTGGGACCACTGTGTGGTAAAGGCCTTGTTTGTGATGCTGCTGTTTGAGACACACTGAACCTGCTGGTAGCAGTTGTCAGTAGGAGACTTGTGATTTCTTCTGCCCACTGACAGCAGAACCAGAAAGGGACTCTGGATAGCATTGTCTGAACCAGTGTCTTGAAGTACAACATCCTAACACCCTGATGGACATACATTTATTTGTTCCAGGTGATGTGAGAATGGACCTAGCCAGGGTCAGGTCAATATAAATAAGAGCCTCTGGGATTAATTTTGGTGTCTGGGCTGGTACTTATGTGGGAAAATGCACATTAGCTCATAACTCTGTCTTTTTTTTTTTTTTCCCTGGAGTGCTTGACAGCTCATGCTTTCCCAGTGCAGAGAAGGTGGGATGCTCCTGGAGGGAAGCCTGATGGTGCTGTCGCTTTCCCGGTAGCATCTGTCTCCAAATTCCTTGAGTAGCCACACACAGAGTGTATGAGACAAGAGATTTTGTTTATGCACACTGGGTACTGAAGAGGAAAGGAGACTGGTCAGCCTGCTTGGTTTCACTGATGAAAACAAGTCCTGGAGTCTCTCCTCTGAGATAAACAACACGGTACAGTGACGCTGGCCATACTTGTGTTCCCATTCTTTGAGGAGCTGCCTCACGCCCAAAGCACGGCTGAGAAATTATCATTACAGCAGCATATGCAAATCGGTGCACAGATGATCAGATGCCTTCTGATTTCTCTCTTCCAAGGAGAATGACTTTTATTATCAATCCATTAAAATAGGACGGGCTCATAGAGATCTCTTGCTGGAGCATGTTGCTGGAATCCTGTGGTTTATGGATCAGTAACAGGACCATCTATTGTGGAGACAGAGCTGCTGCTCATGCTTATTAAGTCCATATACTGAGCACCTTCATGAATGAATAGGGGCAGCTATTGTTCCCATGCTGTGGTCTCTTTACAAGAGTAAATGGCTCAATTAGGTTACATCTTTTATTTCTCTGATCAAAAGCAATGGTCCACAAAACACAATAATGGCCTTAAGTCTTTCAGCTTGAAAATTTATCCACATTTGAATAAGAGGAGTGAGAAAATAATTTTTTTAAAAAATATTGGTTTATATTCAGTGGCTGAAAAATTAAAAGAATTCTCACACACCTGCAGCTGAGCCGGGTGCCTTGTGATCTCAGTCTAACATTTGGGAAGATGAAGGCTCCACAGGATCTGATCCTACTCTGGCATTAGCCCTTGGAGTCTTTTGAGAAGAACAACTTGAGCACTTTGCTAGGTGCTCTGGTACTTGAATGCTGCAGGAAGCTTGTGCACACAAATTCATTTTTGCTTCTGGTCCTGCAAGCCCAACCTGCCGTCTGGTTTTTGTGCATGTATAAAAGCGTAGTTATTTGCTGCATTACTAGTCAGAGAGCACTGCTACTGAAACAATTACCATGTCAAATCAAACAGTCTCGGCTTTGTTTCACAATCCACAGCTATAGGATTTGCAGATGTACAGCGCACAAAACCCGCCCTCTTTAAAGGGGAAACACTGCTCTCCTCACTTACCTTTGGTCTTTTCTCAGCTATTAATATGAGTTTCTGCACTTTTGATCCCACTGCTGTCGCCAAAGTAATGACATGACCACTCTGCACTGTAGGGTTTTGCCCCTCCTTGGACCGCATTGTGAGGGAGGGATGCCTTTCCTCTGACTGCCCTTGCCGTGTTAATCTTTCCCTTTCCACGACCCTGACTATTTTTAGGATGGGTTGTGGCTATCTCTATTTGAGAAAACCTCTCAAGACTGACATGCTTTAAGAGCAGAGCCCTTCTAATTACATTCCTCACAGGATAACCATCCTGAAGGAGTTGCATAATCCTCCCTTGCACTGTCCTGATGATGAGCTGCAAATTGACACTATGTAAAAATAGTGGAAGCTTGGCCTCTTTTCTTCTTTTGAAACTGTTTTAGAGAGCTTCTCTCTCTTCAGAGCATCACTTACATGTTTGGTTATTTGCATGTGGTGTAACTTCCTTTAAATTCAGTTTTATTCATATCTCTCTCTTTTTCCTTTACATCCCTGTAGTGTTATGTCTGGGTTGTACTGTTTCATAATGTATAGAAAAACCTGTCTGGCTGCAATAAAAGATTCTTCATTTGTGTAAGTTTCCTTCATTCAAAACCAGTTCCTATTTACTACAATTTTATCTTCTTAATAAAAAACTTGTAGAGGACCAGGTCAGAAAAGGAGGAGTTGGCTCAATCACATCCTTAAAAGTATGTGCAAGATTGTGATGAAGTCAAAGAATAAGAACTGTTTTCCCCTCTGAAATCTTAGCCTAAATTAAAGTCTGTGATACTCAGTGCACTAAAGGGGAAGAAAAAGCTAAATAGCAGGGCTAAAATTTTGAGGCAGAGTTGAAGGAACAGAGATAGTATTTGGCTGATACCATGATGAAAATCTTTTTTCTGGGCCAGACTGAGTGTTCAGAATGAATGTTGAAAATTCTCTGCAAACTGATGAGTCTCTGTCAGGAAATCCAACTGGTTATGGCTGATAATAATGAAAATGTGAATCACTTTATAATTTCGTATCACAGATTTCATTCATATAGTCTGAGTAAGCTGAATCTTTCTTTTTTCCATTCCTTTTGCATGCTCACACTTTTTAGAATAACAAAGGCCATAGAAGTGTCTGGATAAGTAGACACTGAGCTAATTAAATCTGTAAACGAGATCAGAAATGCATTTGTGAAAGATTCTGTGTAAGCACAGAGGATGAAAACGTCTTTGCCCTGACATGAAATTAACCTCCAATTAAATGGGTAAGATAAAGCAATAAGTGGAGAAGAGGTAAATTGCAACTTTCACTTCTTACAAATTATGAATTAGCAGATTTATCTGAATGACTCAGATAAACAGTTGAGTCAGATTAGTTTAATGAATCCCCTTACATCAGCTGAGTCTCAGCAATTTATTCTTCTGCTCATTAAAGACAATACTAGCGGGCAGGTTTGCCATTGTTTGGCCATATGCATGGGGACACACTTAATGCACCTCAGCAAAAATGTCTGCTGTTGGGATCATACCTGGTGACCATGATCAGAAGTGAATGAACAATAGCTGATCAATTGCAACAAGTAAGGAAAAGAATGAGAATATCTTTTTTTTTTTTTTTCCCTAGAGGACTTAATGTGACATTGAGATGAGGTGAATGAAATACAAATGGAAAGGCCCTTTACTTCCTGAGATACCAGAATAGTCTATGGTACCCTGAGGCTTGTGTTATTCAGACGTTCTCACTGGACAGAATGAGGAAGAATGATCTGCTTTCTATCACATCTCCCAAGCCTGAGAGAGATCACAGTCTTTGCTTGCAAAGTGAAACTTGTGTTCTTTTTTCCCTGTTAGCTCTCATTTGCCTTTTCCCTCTCTTCCTCAGATTTATTATTTTCTTTTTCTTGCCAGTTACTGACTGAGTTTTGTAGGAAACCATATCCCAAAAGCAAGCAATGTGCAGTGACATACCCAATCAGGTACAGATTTGATTATTGTCAAAGATAATCAGACATAACCTCATGGTCAATGCTGAGCTGAAATAATCATTAAAATGTGAGATTGTGTTTATGGCACTGGAGATTATGTGGTGTGATTGTTCTTCTTTGCAGTGGAGTAGGATGGAAACAAAATACTGCATCCTCTTTTTACTTCTTTTTTTTTTATTCTCTGTGACTATGTCATATCATTATTTCAGGAAACTGGGATGACTGACCTTGAGTAAATATGAAGGCCCCAGTCTGTCTTAACTAACTTTTTCCTTATTTCTCCCCAAAGAGCAGCTTGAATACTGTTGTGTCAGAGACGGAAAGTGGCACTGGTTTAAGGACCATTCTTAATGATTACATTTCTTCTTCTGTTTTCAGTAAAAGATGAGTGGTTTTTAATGGTAATTATTTATTGACGGATTCAAAAGCTTCTATGACCAGAACTCCAAGGTAATTATTTGGTCAACTTTAATGTAGCACAGATGGAAACTCTTATTTTGGAGGGACGTTTTGATTGTGCACATTTTCAGTTTCCTTCCACTGCCGTTGTGTGCTTCTTCTGAGTATATGGGAATACAAAAACACTGATGTGTTTGGGTTAATGCTCTTTTTCATGAGTCATAATCTATGTTTCATACACTGCTGAAGCACTGCATATGTAGATAAGGGCACACTGTCCATGCAGAAATAACAGCCATGTCTGCTGGTGTTTGTCTTTAACCTTCCTGAAGGTTGCATTTAATATTTAAATTTTCACCAATCTTTTCCGAATCATTCAGGGGGAGGCATTTCTTCTCTAATCAACTATATGATCCTTCAAGTTGTCTCTTCAATGTTGAGAATAGAAAATGAGGGATTAATTTCTTTACTAAAGGGGAATTTTAAGTTCTGTGTCTCTATGCTCCTGAAAGCAGAAGCCACAGATGTGTAAAGCACGCCCATCCTCCTCTTTTTTTTGTGATGATCTGAAGAATAAGGGAAGTTTATTGATTAGAAAGCAGTTTGGAGGAAGAGATAGGATAAAATTGATCAGATATGAATGGTGCTGCAGGAGCTTTAGCAAACAAGCAGGAACAGAAAGAATACAGAAATGGAAGAGAGGGTGAACTTCTTAAAGATCATATTTCACAGTTCTTTATAGCTGGCAGTTCCCTGTTCTATATGTATTGGGGAAAGAAAAATATAAAAACTGCAAGTACAGCAATAAATACTTCTCTGTGGTGCAAATGACTTCATAAACACTGAACTTGCACTTGTGTTTTATCATCCTTTCACCAGGCACCCATGGTGTGCTATTTATAGCTGTGTAATTCACAGTAGACTGTCAATTATCCTATAGGGAATTTCCTGACTGTTGGTTGAAGGGCAATGGAATTCCCAGCTGAATGGCAGCATTTGCTGTAACATTATGGCACACTAGAAAATGTGATTTCATTGCAGGCTGCCTACGGCTGGGATGGAAATGCTAAGATAAGAGGGCACCAACAGCTTTTTAGCTTTCCTCCTTGGTGCCAAAACACAGCTATAATGAGAGCAGGAGAAAAACAGTCTCTCTTCAGCAGCATTTGCTTCAGTCACATTTTTGCAGTCCTTTATTGCTGGAAGTATGAAAATGAGACACAGCCATGGTATAATGCTGAGGAAATACGAAGTTTCTCGGCTTGCAGAGTATTACTGGCTCTGTTCTAGCCAGTTCAGAATATAAATAGATGAAGGCAAGATTTCTTCTGCCCCTCTCAGTCTACATCTATCATTTTGAAGACCACAGAATAATAGGAGAGCTTGGGTTGGAAGGGACCTTACAGATCATCTAATTCCAACCCCTCTGCCTAAATCAGATTGCTCAGGACCTCATCCAGCCTGGCCTTGAACATTTTCAGGGCATCCACAGCTTCTCTGAGCAACCAGTGACAGTCCCTTACCACCCTCAAAGTAAAGAATTTCATCCTAATATCTAATCCCACATATTCTCTTTCACTTTAAAGCCGTTCCCCCTTGTCCTGCCACCCCATGCCCTTGTCAGAAGTCCCACCAGCTCTCCTGTAGCCACTTTAGGTACTGGAAGGGGCTTAAAGGTTTCAACCTGCAAGGCTGGAGAACCTCAACTCTCTCAGCCTGTCTCCACAGGAGAGGTGCTCCAGCAAGAGCACATTGTTGGGCCATGCTGAGATTCTCATCAGCCAACAACCCCAGTGCTTCTCCTCAGGGCTGCTCTCAATCCATTTCCACCCAGCCTGCATTTGTGCTCAGGACTGCCCTGACAAAGATATATCTTTTTAAAATCTGCCAGTATAATGATTAGCAAACTACCCATGACATCCATGCAAGAAGGTCTCTTCTTTCCCTGCTTCAGTGTCTCTAGTAGGCCATAGATTTCTACTGTTCTGCCTGTGTTGAGCTTCAAATATTAGTTTAATTTTACTTTTTGCTGCACAGAACCTTGAAGGAAAATATCTCTTCTTCATCTGGAGAGACAGAGTCTGGGATTCCACCACCAGCTTACAGCACAGTCCCTGGCTAAATACTCATTGCTGAATATTCACATCTGTTTTCCCTCCTGCTTTTCATCTGGTATTGCATAAGATAGCTTTCTCACATTTTTTGGAAGCATGTATCCACAGTACATGAATTCCCATCAACGTGTTCATCTGCATTTCACTACTCCTTATAAAATGTGAAAATCAAAAATATAGTTCTTTTCTGGTCTCGGTTTTGCCAATGACATATGAACAATTATCTTTTCCTTCCCAGCTTTTGTTTTTGCTCCATGAACTCCTAAATGCTTTTGTGGCTCCACAGGCCCTGGTCTGTATACCTGCATTGCAGCCCTTGCTCGTGGAGATGCATTGTGACAGTTAAAAAAAAAAAAAAAAAAGAAGTTAAAAAAATAGTAATCGAGATACCTGTTCTTGCCTGCTCTGCAATGGAGATTCACAAATTTGCCTATTCTTATTGAGTTTACAAGCAGATATTTTTACTGGCTCAATGAATTTGTCTTCTCAATCTCATAAAAGAGGACAGCTAATCTCTCCATTTAATGATTTCACATAGTGGATACTTTTTGAGATTGGGTTGTTGTCTAATCTGTTTAAACTAGAATTTATTATTAATGTAATGGTCTAATATTTTCATCAGATTGCTCTGTGCTCAGCCAAATGTACTGTAGAAACTTAAGCACATTATATCTCTACTGTCTCCTTTATCAGCTGAACTTGTAGTATCCTGAAGGATGTAATCAGGATTATGTGGTGTGATTTATTTTTCAAAAGACACTGTTGAGAGATAGTACTTAGATCCATGTTCCTTACTTCTCTCTTAGATAAATGAATGCTCAGTCATGTTTTCCATTAATTTATTGGGGGTTACAGAAGGGATTTTTTTAAAAAAATTTGGGTTATCCCTGCTCACTTTCTGAAAATTAGGATGTTTTAGTTACTCTGTAACTTCAGACTGTACCTGTACCTGGTGTACTGAAAATAGACAACAGCTCTGCACAGTGCTCTGAGCCAACTTTTTTTTTACCTCAGGTGCAAGATAATTTGCTTTGCTAGACAATTTTATTTCTTACAGTCATGGTATAATACACTCCTGAGTAACTTATGGACTGGATAATACTTTGTCATGCTAAAGTGATAAGTGTTCTGCTGCTTTCAAAATACAGAATATAATAAGTTTTTGAATACATTTGACTTGTCTGCATCATTGCATATCTGACTGCTTACCTACTTATTGTAGTGTTTCTTTTCTTCCTAATATAGTTGAGTATTATTTAGCCCTGTGAGCCATTCTTTTAACCCAAATATAATTTTTTTTTCAATTTTCAGCATTTGAGAAACAACACAAATTAAGTATTACCCTTTCCTTTATACATGTACATGTCAAATAGACAGATTGTAGCACCAGTACTTCTATTTTTGTCTCTATTTCCATCTAACTCACTTGCAGTAATAAATCTAAAAATTCCCTTTATTATGGTCTAAAATCACTGTCGGCCAAAGGTGTTTTTCAGAATTGTGGTATTAATCCTTTTTGGCCTTTTTAGCACCTGTTTTCCATGCTTTTTTTCCTGACTTTCAGACTAATTTTCTTCCTAAACATATATATACCAGCTAGTAACAGTATTCCTTATTTTCTAGTCAGGTGGTTTGAGGAAGGCTCGTGGTTGTGTTACTGTTTTCTTGCTGGTTTTTGCCCATCTGGAATGCTGATTTTTTATGCCTCAGGTCTATGGCAGCAAGAGGGAAACTGAATTTGCATCAACATCTATCCAATGTGAGGCTCCTGCTTAGACCCAGAATCCTGGCTCTGGAAAGGATACTGCTGAAATATTTCCTTAACACCCTTTGGTGTTTTTATTCCATTCACTTCTGAATGGGGTCTGGCTGTTTAAAATATTTTGCTTTAACTGGCTGCTGCCTCCCTGTGTGCTCCAAGCAATGGTCAGCCAACCAACAGCCCTGCCTGCTCTGAAAGTGTCATTCTTGGTTTTCCTTCTCACTTCTGGAGCACGTGATGAAGTATTTCACAGAAATAATGCCTTGCCACGTATTAAAGTTCAGTGCTTTGCCTACAGCATTTCTACCTCTCATTAGTTTTCAAAACGAGGAAAGTTTCAAAGCCAAGATGTGAATTTTCTCTGCTCCGTGACAAGGTCCCAGAAGTCTTCTGTAACCCTAGAGTTCCTCAAGATACCATGACTCTATTTTATATCACTTCCAGCTTTCCCCCTCCACCTTAAAATTTAATGCTTCTGTTGAGTCAAATAAAAGTTTACGCAGAATATTTTAGTGATTTTAGTGATTTAGTGATTTTAGTGTATAATGTATACATCAAATTATATGATTTAGACATTATTATTAGACACTTAGAACTGTCCTTTTCCCATCTTTAACACACTTGGCTGTACATCTCAAAGGAATATATTCAGTGTTGGCTGCTATGAGGCTTTGCTACTCCAAAGTTAAATGTGTAAAAAAGCAACTAGAAGTAATTGCTGGTGACTATAACCAGTAGTCAAGAAGTAAATTTAAAAAAAAAAAAGAAAACAAGCAAGCAAACAAACAAACGAAAACTACTAAAGGAACAAAGAGAGAAATTCACTTTAAACAGGAAAAAACCAGCAGCGAAGATATGTCCAGGACACGGTAGAAATGTGGCTGTTGGTCTATTCAGTAATTTCATTTTAAAATTTGTATTTGTGAATAAACTATCCACTTCCATTTTTTTTCTGCTTCTGCCTGTTTTCATTTTTTAATTTGTTTCCATCTCCTTCACAATTTTTTTCCCCCTGTAAAATTTTACCTTAATAAAGTCCTTCAACTCCCAGAGCAGGCAAGTTTTATTAGTTCTTCTCTGTGTTCACTATTTGGGCATGTTAGCATCCCAAATCCTCCTCTTTTTGTCCCTTTTAGTCTTTCAGGATTGCTTCCATATCTGGTTGTATACAGCATACAGAGCACTGCAAACACCTTCCAGATGGAGGAGAGTAGATACTGCAACTTCTTTAAGTTAAAAAACTCTCAGTCAGGCTGTGAGCAGAGTTTAGTTTCCCTATCCAAACCTTGGGGGCAGATATTTACCTTCTTGGGGTTTCCATGACAAGATTTCGGCATAAATGAAAGAAAGCTGATTATATTTTTTAGGATTACAATAACTATAGTAGCAAGAAGGGTCTGGAAGTGGGTTCTGAAAGCTGTTTCTGTCAATAAAAGAAACTCCTTCTAAAAAGGGAAGAATTAAATGCAAATTTAAAATAATGAAGAAAATTTTCACTCACAAAATGCAGGAAGCACCAATCCCATAACCTGAAAAGTAGGAAACAGTTTGTAAAGTGTAGTCAATTAAAAATTCTCTTAGGTTTTAGTGTGATAAATATCTGATGTTTCCCTTAAATGTGAAACCCGGTATTTGCAGGGAAGATTTCCTATTACTACTAAATTTAAAATTAATTATAAAAATATGCTGAATCTTTAAGATTTGATTAAGATCACAATCAAATATTGGTTTCAGAATTTCATTATTTCACTCTGTAATGCCTGAGTTGAAGTTGGATCTCTTAAATATTTTTTCTGTCCTCTATCCACCTCTTTTCTGATTCAGCTGAAATACACAGGTCTGGTGTCATTCTGTCTTCCTTTGAGCTTCATAAATATAGCTAGAGGTGCCCCTTTTACTCTGAGGATATGTGTCCTATGAATTTAAATCACAAACACTGTGGGCAGATTGTCCAAAGGCGCATTCACCTTGGACCACTCCCGTCCCACAGAGGACTAGGCATCTGCTGTGGCTGAGGTTGGATGGAAGTGATCCAGAGCTTGAGGTTACTCAGCCCAGAGTCATAGAGAATTAGCGAGAGGATTCTGCTCCTCTTGTTGCGTCAATGTGTTCTGAGGCAATTCCACCAGAGGAACATCAGGCTGGGACCTTTCTGGCTTTGCCCTGCTCTGGAATTTGCTTTGGTGGTGGTGGTGGCTATCCAGCTCTTCAAGTTTATCAGTGTCTGCTCTATATTTAGAGAGGTTGCCTCAGCTCTCCTTCATGGCAAGGCAAGACTCCTCTTATTTACACAGCAGTCAAGCTGGTCTGATTGCTGAAATAAGACTAAATCTATCTATCTATGAAAAACCTGCAGGGGAAGGGATTTCCTCTGTTAATGAAGATGATATTTTCTGTCCAGCACAGAACCTCTGATGTAACCAGAGCTGAAGTCTCCTTGTGAAAAGCCATTCTATGGACATGCAAGGAAATGTGGTCTGTGTTCTGAGGGATGGAGGGTGTGGACAGCCATGCATATGCACGTGGGGAGGTGGGAGAGTGAAAGAGAGATTGGAAAGAAGAGACACAAAATATGGGAAAAGCACTCTGGGAGTAACTGAACACCTGATGTTTGTCTTTGTCTTGCATTTTGAGGGAAGCAATGAGGGAAGGGTTTGGCTGTGAGGGGCCAGCTAAGACAAGCAAAGGAGCCAGTGAAGAGGTACAGATGATAAGAGGAAATGCAGATAAAAGAAAGCATTTTGGTGATGTTATGCAAGCAATTGAGTGGCAAGATGAGGGCTCGGCACATACGTGCTTTAGAGAAGTTTGTGCAGTGAAGCTGTTTGTGAGGAGAGAGTAGAATCTAATTTGTTTGAACTCTACCATCTGTGGTGTAATTGCCTTATTGCCAGTGGGATTTATATGAGTAAATGAACACTAGAAAGATGAAGAATACTAATAGTAGGGTTTGATTTTATATAGGACTGTCTCTGTTCATCTGTGTAAAGAATATGAAAATAAGTCAATTCAAAATGGTTTTATATAGGGTTATCTCACTTCAGCTTCAGTAAAAATTATATAGCAAATAGGTCAATTACTACAAAACTTCTACCAAGGAGGAATAAACACACTATCATAAAAGGAATCTGATTGCTCGTTAATTGCAAAGAATAAAAAATCATGTCAATTCTAAGATATTTCTTCAAGAGAACAAAAATAAAATTGGAAGCTGACATCTCTCTTCTACAAATAGTTTCCTGAAAACTGCTGGTTTGACAAGCTTCCAAACTGACAGCTTCTATTTATATATAAACCCATTGCAAGTTTTTTCCCCAGCTGATATTTGGTAACAAGGCACTTAGCAGATGGTATGCCAAATTGGTTCACTTCTTTTGTGATACTGAAGTGTGTTTTTAAAGCCCCTTTCCCACCGAAACTGGTCTATGCAGCTACCACTGTGGTTACAGAGAGGTTCCTTCACCTTCACAAACCATGCCAACTAATATTTCAGAGAGATATTGACAAAAGGCAAAGAGAGTTTCATGTTGTACAGGGAATTTCGCCTAGATTGAGGCACTTGGAATGTGTGTGCATATATTCAGATCAGTTCTCCTTTGAGGACAGACTGATACCCTGGCATGCTTCACTCACAAAAAAGTCCTAACAGTGTTCTCCCAAAGCTGGCCTTCAGCAAAGTAGCAGAGTAGACAGAGAAGAAATTACAGGTCCCCTTTTTATAACAACCCTGCTGCTGTGATTAGGAGACCAAGAAGCTGGAACAGAAAAACTTTATCAACTGGGCTTGTGTATTAAACAATGTCCTACTCCTTCAGCTTCAGCCACTACCTGCATTTGATCTGGGCACTGGAATGAGCTGAGGTGGGTATGCTGTCACCATGGTACACTGAGAAACTTGGTAGGCTGTGGAATTGGCTCGAGGTCAGATGAATTTTCTGCTGGAGGGTGTGATGCAGTGGAAGTGAGGGATGGGAAGGGTTTGTGCCTTCCTAAGTGGACACAGAGACTGAGCAATGTGGCTTAGGTAGGCTTATATACTGAAAAATTGCTAATCTGCTGTCATAACCTTAAATAATTGATGATTAACATCCATTTGAATGTTCCATTGAGACAGAACATGTCATAGGCTCTGTTTTGTTTCAGGATCCTGATGAGACACAGAGTGCTGTGTGTCTGTGGTTGAGACAGACGAAAAAAAGGAAAACAGGGACAGAACAATAGGTTGCTTGTGGAAAACAGGATAAAAGCTCTTCAATTTACTCTGGCTGTCCAGTTTGTTTCACAAGGAAGTAAATGTTACAATGTTTGCCCACAAGACTGGTAAATAAACAAGGCTTGATCCACTTGCTTTCACATAGGAGTCTTTAGCTGTTCACATAGAGCCAGCAGAACCCATGAGAGACAAGCACTCCTCTGGAACAGGTATGAGAGACCAGGAACATCCTAGGGCAGCTCAAATGTCTTTAAATTCTTCCTTATATCTGTGATGTCAATGAGGTTCCTTCCATGTAGTTTCTTAATATACTAATATTATTGTGATCGAATCAAATTTTTTAGAGTTCCATTCCTGCATTATCCAAATATTGGCATAATAGATGATGATTTTAAAGCCAAATCCACTGCCATTAAATCAAATTATAAATTGAGATCCTAACTGACTCAGATTCCTCCAAGAAAGGTTAATTCAAACTGACTGGCAGTCATTAATATTCAGTTCTTACTGTTGCATTAGCAGGACCTGGTCATAAATCTATCTTAATCAGAGTCTTCCTGGAAAATGGACAATGGGTTCTGATGACTAATACCCTGGCTGAAATTTCGTGGGAGACTTTTCTAAGTATTTAGGGAATTAGGATTTTTCATAGTCCTGCACTGAATGCTCATCTGCACAGGTTGCCATTAAAAAAAAAAAAAAAAAGAGAAAAAAAAATCTAGTGAAACAATGGCTTCATTACATCATGCTTGGAGCAAAATATTATTTCTGAGTTTTTTTATGTGGGTACAACTTCTATGATGAAGGAACTGACTATGCCCAATGCAAACATAAAGTTTGGGGGAAAGCCAGTGAGTATCAGAAAACTGACAATTCCCACTGATACTTATCATCTGCCTTGCAGCAGATAAATACAGCAGGACATTCTGGCGTGGCAATAGTCTGGCATATTGTTCAGCCCACATGTACAAGTGTATATAGGCCTGGTGTCTCAGCAATTCCTCATTTTCTGGTTTCTGCTAAATGCGGTTTTTCTGGGAAAAAAATAACAGTCCGTCTGTAGTCTTAATTCTGTTGCTTAGCCCTGATACAAATAAATACAGAAAGCCTTTTGTTACTGTGAATGTTGACTCATTTGGGTAGAAATTTCTTAACACAATTAAAGTAATTACTCTTAGTCTGAATGAATGTTAAACAGACTTCAGAAAGAATCTTGTCGTGGGACACAATTGCCTGTTTCTGTCCAGCTACCTCTCAACATCAGGACAACTCCCATTTGTGTGTCTTCCCACTACATGAGGTCATTGAGTCAGAACTAGAAATATCTCAGTCCCTGCATTGTCTTAAATTTCAGTATTTCTCTCCACAGCACTGTTCCTTTCCTTTCCTTTCCTTTCCTTTCCTTTCCTTTCCTTTCCTTTCCTTTCCTTTCCTTTCCTTTCCTTTCCTTTCCTTTCCTTTCCTTTCCTTTCCTTTCCTTTCCTTTCCTTTCCCTCTTCCACTTGGGGTGAAGAAATATTCTTTTGGTGCCCAAGACAAAGTCCGAGGTCACTGTACTTACCCTGAGGAATGACCCAGCATTCCAGTCAAGTCCTCTGTTTTCACCATTCCTATTTCCTTTCTAATCCTGCTTAGTTTTGTGTTATCTCTTTGCTCCAGCAATATTTGTCAGTGTCTGTAGTGGCTTCATGTTCATCAGCAGATGAATATTGAGTGAAGATGAAGGTCTGTGGTTAAGTTTCTGTGTAATTCAGAATACAAGTATAAAAATAAATTCAGCTGCTAATTGTACTAGACAGGAATTCATCTTTCATTTACATATTTGCAAATAACAGGAGGGACTGAATAGTAACTCTAAATATAAGAAACTCTCCATCATATGAGGATTTTAAGACTAGCTTTAAGACTAGAAAGAAAAAAAGTTTGAAATGTAGACATATACCTTTTTACACAATCTTAACAATTTGGGGGAACATGGGGTTTTTTACTGATAAACTGGTGCAAAATCTATTTGAGGAGGCTGGAATTTCTGTATAATCATCACCAGTGTTTCCACTGAAATTCCTAGAGTGTGAATCTGCTTGCATTTGTTCAACTGAAACATTCTCCTGCTGAGAACTGTGAAGCTTCATTTCCTTTAAAATTTTCCAGGGACACGTTGTCAGTCTAGGCGGAATGCCCTAAGGGATATCCAGAGGAACTCCAAACAACGCATTTTAAAAGGCCTGTCATTATAACTGCAATTTTACAGATCTTACAAAAAGCATTTATTGGGGAAACTTTCTTTTTACAAATGTGATTGATACTTGGACTATTTTTTTTTTCTCTTTCAGGATGAGAAAAAGCACCAAAACATTTGCTGTCAGCAGATTATTTTTTTCATGAAATACCTCGCTATCAGTATAATAAAAAGGTCCAGTTCTTGATTGTATGCTACAGAGTGGATTTCAGGAGCAAAATACTATTTTTGCCTACAGTAGATGCTTATATCTTAGTGTTAAAGACTGCTGTTGGCTGTTTTGTTACAAATTTGAGGGGAAAATGGTGACTATACGGTTTGAAATGGCTGACAGACATGAGATGTGATGTCTTTGTATTTGCTACAGAGAAGTTTTTGGTTTATTGCATGATCAATAACCCTCTTTTATGGTGGATATGTCAACCAGGATTCTGGAAAACTTTGTTTAATCACTCACCTATCCCAAGCTGAGACAACTGGAGCAAATTATTTATGTGGGAGTTCACCCCTACCTCATTTTAGCATCTTCCTGAGATGCCTATGATAGAAGACTTGATATTCTGTGTCATCCCTCAAGGCAAAAGTGAGAGAAAAAGAGAATTCAGGAGGAATCTGAACCCAGCTAAGATCTGATTTTGGGATGTACTACCTGCATCTCTCTGTTACCCCCTCTGCTCTCTATTTAAAAAGAGCAAATCTAGCCCTTTATATGTTGATTTTCCACATGCAGAAGGACAGCATTTCCATTCTTTCACTTGTTCTGGTATTACAGGCTGTTTCATCAGGTTTTTGTAAGTCAATACTCCTGTCTCTGAACTCAGGCAGCAATTTGCCTTATGGTAAATGAAGGAAGGTTAGTTCTGAAAACTGACTATGCCCAGTGATACTTGTCATCTGAATACTGATACTTATCATCTGAAAAATTTCAGGTTTCAATACCTGAAAATGAGAAAAAGGCATATTCATGTGAGTAACACTAACCTCTATGTCATGCCATTAGAACTACTAGGAAGAGAAGCCTCAAAAATATCCAGTTGGAACCATTTGCTGCCTAAGGAAAATCCAACACTCTCCATTCTTTTTAGTCTGGAAAGCCAATCCTTTGCATTTATTTACACGTCCATGTTAAACTGATTGCCCTTCAGGAACTATATTCATCATCTGATCCTGATGGGGGATCCGTGCACTGCCAGCAATGACATCGGTTACTTCAGTGCTTCTATTAATGATAAATTTAGCCAGCTAAAAGGATAAGGTATGTGCCGTCAGGTTGATGCTAAATTGAAATTACCACTTAGCCTGCGATGAATTGCCTACGTTTTTATTAATAGGCTAAATTCCAGATCTGACCTTTCCAAAATTGCTGAATTACTGAATCCTGGGACAGACATCAGAGTTCCTCTTACAAGGAGAAGTGTATTATGCAAACATGTAAGGTCACCTAGAGAAGAGCCCAGCTCTGGGGACCAGGTAGCCTGTGCACACAGGTGTTAGCCAAAAGGGGCTGTGTTGATCCATAGCTGCGGTTTGTAGCTGCAGGAAAATGCTCCTCCTCTTCCCCACCCTTCTGGGAGTGTAACATCTTCTTCTGCATCATCTTTTCTAGCTTCATCACCTAAATTAGGACTCCTTGCCCTTTCTAGAATCCAGCACTGTAAGCTCTACACTGTTAAACTCAGAACACAGAATACCATCCTGGCTGGTCTCTGCTAAATAATGCTGTGCTGTGGATGTGTCCTCATTCAGGTCAGAGGTCTTTGCTTGCTGCTTCCAACTTCCAGGAAACAAACTAAAGCAATTAAAGCACTTATTCTGTCCAATGCTTATGTATTGTGTAGAATTCACAGAATCACAAAGTGATTGAGGTGGGAAGACACCTCTGGAGGTCACCTGATCCAGTCCCTGCTCAGTGCATGGTCAGCTCCAGGCCCTGCTTAGGGCTGTGTTCAGTGGGGTTTTGGGTGTCTTCAAGGATGCAGACTCCACAGGCTCTCTGGGTGACCTTGATTACCCCCACAGGAAAAGCTTTTTTCCTTACATTTCAGTGAAAAATGGATGAGTTTTAACATTTCTATATAAGAGAAAGCACTCAAAGCACAGCTTCCCATGCTGGTACTTCCCTGCAGAGATATTGTTTTCAAGGGCTGAATATTTTCCTACACAATAAATAAAAGAGAAAGACAGAATAAGAAATAGTCAATGAATTAAGGGATTATTAATCATTGTCATTAACTAGTGAGGCTGATATGCCCTGTATGACTGCTGTATTCAGTGAAAAAAGATCTGTATTTTGCTCTGGTTCTGATGTGCTGTAGAATTAAGGTGGTGTAAATTACAAAAACAACATAACCAGGGGAATTCTCTGATAAAAATAAACACCCATATCCCACGAGGCACCTTGCACTCATCCAGTTTCAGCTACAAGCGGAGAACTCTGGAAATAAACAAATATTGGATGACTACTTGCAGTATTTGCTAAGTCTTAAGGAAGCTGCAATGTGTTCATGATGAAACTGGAAATGCAGATGAAGGTAAATGCTTGTAATCCTGCTGGTGTGGACTCAAAGAAGAAACCATTTCCTAAAGAGGGGTGAAAGTCTCAAGAAAAATAAAATCGTCATCATCCTTGACACAGAGAAAGGGATTGCATAAAAACAGCCAATAGAAAAAACTCAACCTTCATTTTTTACTTTACCAAAAATGGAGAAATTTATGAAAAAGAAATAAAACATTTGCATCATGAGTTGAAGTTAAAATATGGCTGTAATAAATAAGGAAAGCCTGGGTACCCCAGCTGCAGCTTAACACACTGGGGTGAGTTGGCTGCATGATGTAGAGAAATCACTTCAGGCCTTGTTATGAGAAACGTTTTGGTAAAATGCATTATCTGAGAAGTTTCTGCTGGGTAAAAAGTACAGCTGCATTTCAGATTGTTGTGGTGTTGGCTTCAGAATACAAGGTGCCAAGGCAAAAGGAAGATAAGATGAGCCAGAAGTGTCAGGTGAACGAGGGAGGCTGGTGAGGAAGGAGTGGAGAGCTGCAGCATCGTGCACCAAGGCAGGTGCAGCACCAGGGATGCTGTTTGTCCCAGTGAGAGATGGACCAGGCACCTGAGAGCATCCAGGGGTCAGCAGAGTCCTGGGGTATCTGGGCTGGGAAACCTCCAGCTGCCTTCACAGTTTCTCCATCCGAAAACGATGAGAGAAATTGCTGTTGTATTGTTGCATGGAAAGGAAAGGCTAGCTGGTTAGTTTGTAATTTTTATTTCCTTCTCTTCATTTTCTCTCTTCCCTCAGGATGATACTTCACTTTTAAGAGTCTGAAGGAAGGAAATATCACTCACTGTCCGTGCAGAGGCTTTAGGTTTTCCACATTTTTAAGTGTAAGGCCAGGGTACTGTTTATTATCCACCCTTAGAAACTGAACCTAGCCCTGATGCTGCCCTTGGTGCTTAGCAGAGTGGCTACATCCCACCTAACAGAGGATTCCATATGAATCAGTCTTCAAAATTTATGTGTCAGCCAGAGATAGAGCTGGATGACCCAGGTTATCGATAAAGGTGCATTTTTTTTCTCATTGCCAGAACATATGAAGTAAGACTGACCAACACAGCTCACTAAATCATATGCAATCCAAAATGAATTTTTCTGAAAAGGAAAATTTTTACCAAAAATCTCGATTTCATTTCAACATTTCCAAGAGTCTTTAGAAAAGTGAAAACAAGCATCACAAAGCAAAAGCAAAAGTCTTGCTTTGTACAACTTGATGCCAAGTCAGTGCTTCAGCAAGCGAGGCAGGATAAGATCGATTATTTCCATTTCACTGCACTCGGCTGACATCACTGGGGGTGCAATGCCAAACAATCCCAAGCTACAGTTCCATCAGCAATTCTCTTTGATTCATTGGTTGCTGCCTTTAGACACTCTGTTTTGTTCCTCAGATTTATTTTAGAAAAGAAAATGCTAATTCTGGCTGGATAAGGACTCACTAAATAAAGCTGGGCTTTGCCATAACCTATAGCCACAATTCTGGCTGTGTTTCCAATACGTGAAACCAGCTCATGGTGAGTATCCAGGAAAGGGCTGCTGAGCTCAGTCTGCAAGCAGGATGGAAATAGACTGAAGGAACTGGGATCATCCCGGGTTTTCTGCAGCCTCATCTGCCCAGGCTTGGATTTGTAAATCAAAGCTAAAATCAGTTGAGAATTCACATGATTTCTGTGAATTCTGTACTTTCTGTCCAAAGTACTCACCCCAAATGTCCGGTGTGCTGCAGACCCATCTCTGTAAACAGCTGATTTCCCTAAGTTCTGCATGTTCCATGTCAACATCTCCTCTCCTCCCGCAACTCCCAGACTCATTTTGGTGTCTGGCAAGGCTGCAGCTTTAGATAGTGTTGAGTTGCTCAGATGCCTCCAGCTCTACAGCCTTTTCCTGTTATTTTTCCTTGCTAGTCTCCCTTGCAGACACATCCCCATGTCACCCTGTTCATGAAATCTCCTTTTGGCAATACCTGAGACCCCAGAGCTCCACCTGTCTCATCCCTTCCCTTACCCTCCTGGGCTATGTCCCACATGAACAGGCAGTGCAGATCATGCAGATCCATGGAGTGGCACAGCTGGTGCTGAGGATGCAACAATCTTCATGTTTCAGAGGGTTTTGCTTTGGTCCAGGTCCAGTCTGGTCCAAGGGACTGCAAGTGTTTGGAGTATATCAGCAGTATCTTGGAATTGCATTTTCTTGTTCAGTTTCAGACATAAAAAATCCCATTTGGGCTCTCTCATTCCTTTTTCAGTGCAGAATAACAAAGATGCTGGGGTAGATACTTCCCTAGAACTCTTCACAACAGTCTTTCCTGAGAGAGGAATGAAGACTGAAACAAAGCCTTGCTCCTCTATGCAAACACTGCAGTGTTTATGCTATTTTTTAACCAGAGGGAAGCAAAATTTGTCAGTTTATTCCTCAGTGAGGAGAGACCAGAATGTGCTGCACAGGAGCTGTATTTGCTATCGAAAGCCCTGTATTTGTCATAAGGTTCTTATTCTCATTAAGGTAGGAGCGCAGCTTATTGGAAAAGGCTCTTGATACCAACACTCCAGACAGGGCTGCCCCCAGATCAAATTATATTTGTTATGAAGACAGTTGTGCAAAGATTCGCAGTGAGGAAAAGAAATGCATCAGAAGATAGATTACAAGGTCTCCTTCCAAGGGTAAATAATTAGGCAGAATTGTGCAGTTTGGCTTTATGTAAGAATCATTCTCTAAACTCTATTCTTATTACAAATCAGAGTTGTTTGGGAAGGAAAAATGGAATTTAATAAGCAGTTTCTGCAGTTCCTGCCACAGGAAGGAAACTTTGGCATAGGAAAGCATATACTGTCCTTTCATATTTTCATATCACATGCAAATTTTACAGAGGAATATGATGCTGTGCTGAGTGAGAAATAGATACCCCTAGTTGTGTTGAGAAATGATAACATTTAATTTCTGACATGAGATGCTGTATTAGGAGAAAGAAGAACACCTCTGGAAGACAGGAAGGACAAAGCTGCTCATCAATAAGCCAGTGAAACACAAGAAAGTGGAATGGTGTCCTTGAAGCCAAATTTGGTAGGCTCTGCTCCTTGTCCTGGCAATGGCCCCCTGAACTGAAGGCTTTCTCACAACCCATGAACAGGAGACAGCAACTGTGCAAAGAATTTGAACAGGTCACTATCATCAGTGGTAGGGGCACCTCAAGATGTGATTCCAAAGAGTCAAGGGGCTCATCCCCAGGTGCAGCAGTTTTGCACTACCAGAAGAAAGGTGAAGTTCCCATTTGGAGCAGCTGCCCCACGTTCAGAGGGGTGACATTAGGACAGACTCCCCCCACTTCCAGAGGCAAGGGAGAAGTAGGCACTGCACAAAACCATAGGAATCATCCAGCACTTGTGTTTGGTACTAATTTGTGAAGCCTCTCTCTCTGTTTGTTTGTTTGATGAGGCTCATTAGGGGCTAGTTGAAGACTGCCAGCTCAGACTGCTGAGCAGGCTCTCAGCTGTGCTGAAGAGGCTCCATTCCAGTCAGCGCTCCACACACACACCGAGGCCGGATGTTTGCTTCCTTTCATGATGCTTTTCTTTGTCTACTTGACTGTGGACTTGATTTTTACAAGTGCTATAAAAAAACCCCAACATTCTTAGTCTCAGCTGGATTCTTGCAGCTGTGGGGAGAGGGGGAGGCAGGGAAGCAAAGACCCCAAGTTTTCAAGAGCCAAAAGCTCCTAGTCCATAATTTGTGCTGATTGCTGTCTGATACTTAAGGAAGGAGTTAATTAAGGTTCCAACTCCATTCTCTTCCTTCTACAGTACTGAACAGCTATTACTTGTGGTCTACCTATTTAGTGTCCCATTTGTGCTTGCAATAAAAGCACACCTCATTGTCTTTCCTGATAGGAAGCCAAGGATTCTTTCTTTTGGTACTCCAAAATAGAGAGGTTTAGCTTTAGGGCTATAATGCCAAGTGCTTGAAGAACAAGGATCATATGGACCCCAGTTATCCATTCTCCTTTAGAGGCAGTAGGTGCATCCACATAAATGCAGTGTTAAAATGCAGAAGGAAAATTTACACGGACATGTATATTCAGGTTCCTTCCTTCTGCACAGCAGGTTCCTGGGAAGAAAAAGGATGCCAAAATTTGGTACCAGCTTTGAATTACAGAGAACATAATTTTCCTGGTGGGAAATTATAACCCTTTCTCTTCAGCCTCTTCCTTCTTTCTCCCCTGCACCCTCTCCACCATCTTTTGTAGAGTTTCTAACTTCTGGCTTATTTTCCAGCACTTTTTCTATTTCTGTTCATCCTCCTTCTTCCAGGCCTTCACCTGCCCTTTTGTCCCACCCCTTACTTTGCTGTTACTTTACATCTCACTCCCAGCTGTCATTCTCCCCATTCTGTGCTGGAACCAGGCTGCCTTCTCCACTCTCACCTCTGACAGGGGCCAGCTGCAGAAAGCACTAAAAGCACAGGAGAGGTAACTTCATCGTCTCAGTGCTGGAGCTGGCCACGTGCAGTGCCCCTGAAGAAGCAATAACCACAGGTGAAGGTCATGCTTTGCTCTAAGATACTCTGTACCGAGTAGGTTCAATCAGCAGAGAGGGACAACCCCTGCAGTAGGCCCAAACATCTTCTGCCACAAAAAAAATCAGCTTTAAATCAACCCTAATGAAGAAGGTCACCCCTAATAAGAACTGGAAACTTAAATTATGGATGACATGGCTTGGGTTTGCATAGGAAGGATAAAAAGTACGGTCACAGAGATAGACAGAATTCCTCCCAAAATCATAAAAACA
>VXBQ01003996.1:320952-373768 GCA_013400175.1 Phainopepla nitens | reverse complement strand
TTTTGTTTTTGTTTTTTTTTTTTTTCTTTGGTGGGAAAAATTTCTATTATTCTCTCTTTACTTTGGAAACACTTGAATTATTTTTACTGAGCCTTCTGTAGAAAAATCAGCTCGACGGTTACACTTTTTCAGACATGGGTAAATATCAGCAGAAACCAGCAATTCTGGCAATCCCTTTGACACTGGAAAAGCAGGTCCTTTTTTCAGCAGGTCGTGGTTGTGGGTGCCTGTATGCCATGCCACAAGGTACAATGAAACCCTGATTTCCCTGAAAGCATCTGACTTCTCTCATATAAACAACTCTTTCTAAAAATTAATTTGGTATCTGTATCTTGCACATATAAGAAAATGAGAAAAGCCTAGCTTAAAGGAGATGGGCCCAAACCTTCTGAACCCCTTTGGAACAGACAAGTACAATAGCTGGACCCACTTGACTTGGAGGAGAAAAAAGAAACTTTAACTTTTCTGATATTTGGATTCATTATGTGGCAGCTGGCAGAGTCCTCTGAAATGAGTTTTTCTCAGAAATATAATAAAGTAAAACTGGAACATAAATAGAAACCATGAAAAAATATAAATCTGAAGGCACTGAAAATGCCAATACATTAAATTTTCAATTTAATCAAAGTCATGGGTCATTTAATGCAATATGAAGAAAAAACATCGAGAAAGGAAATCATGGCAGTTTCTTATGCTGCAGTATGTCTAAAAGACTCAAATTATATTGACTTTCTGTAGGTCACAACTTGCTTTAAACAAACTGACCCACCCAATCTAAGGCAGGTGGGATTGTTTGGTCACTGTGAAAAAAACCCAAAAAAAGTTTATAGAGATGTTTGCCTGTTCTTACAGCCTGTGTGGAACCCAAGGAAGTGTATCACTCCCAGGAATAAAATTCCTTTGGCATGGCCCAAATCTAAACCCCATTAAACTCAGTATATTTCTGCTGATTTTGGTACCTAGTATTGGCTACAAGCAAATTAAGCTCTGAGCATTGTAACAGCAAATGTTTGACCCCAAGGTTAAGGCATGGGATTCTTGTGAGCACTCATGAAATGCTTGGGATCAAGAATGGGCTTCACTCTTCTGATTCTCCCTACTTTATGCTTTGTTGGCGGGTTTTCTGTGCAAAAATGCTCAAAAATTTGAAATCATATTTTGATGCTGTGGTAGGAAATAGGGAAAATATAAACTTTTTGTAAGACCTAACTTCTAGTTATGGAAAAAAAAAGGAGAATTAAGTTGATGGTTCATATGAGTTTAGACTGCTAAACTGGAACACAGATGCATCTGGATTTTAAATGGGAAGGATATACAAAGGATGACTCCTGCCCCATGTGATATTCTTTATAGTAATCTAAAAAAAAAAATCATAGAATTGTTTGTGTTAAACGGGACATTAAAGAACATTTTGTTCCAATCCTCTGCCATGGGCAGGGACAACTTCCACTAGACTGGGTTGCTCCAGGTCCCATCCAAACCCCTCCAGGGATGGGGCATTCACAGATTATGGTTTTTATTTGTTTCCCCCCAACAACAGCATTCAAACCAGCTCCCCACTGTGTTTGTTCCATGTCTGCCAGGGGCAAGCCACACTTGCAGCCTGCACAGAAGCTCTGTGTGGAGGCTGCTGCCTGCAGAAACCTTTGCTCCAGCTTACTCTGGGCTTTGTTTTCCACTCAAATGGGAAAGCTTGTATCTGCTTACTTCATCTAAAGCCAAACTCAGAATGCATTTGATTCTGCCTGCTATCAGGGTAACTGCTGTGCCTCTGAGGCTGCCACATCAGAAATCACCCATCCACACTGCTGATCCTTTACTCTGATGGAGAGTAATACACACTCTTTTCCCATATGTTCAATCTAACTATAGGTTTGCTGTTTCTGAGCAATCAGTGAAACACAGATGATACATAACTCTTTTCTGTCTCATTATTTTCCAGGTTTATCTCTCCAAGCCTGGCTGCACACTGTAAATGCCAAACACAGCTACAGTACCAGTCAGCAGTGGAATGTGATGGTTCTGTCCTACATCATCTAATTTAAAACCTGTTTTCACCCTTGGCAAATCTCTCAATTAAAATCCCAATCATAGATTTTCTTGGCTTCTGGATATCATAGGCCCAAGGGGAGAAACAGTTTTCTACTAAAAGAATCAGGTGATGCTTCATCTCTACCCAATATATTAGTCATGGAGAAAAAAATGCATTAATAGAAACTCAGGCTTCTTAGAATGAGGAAATTCAGAGCTTGCAAAGATGCCACTCTGTATTTCCAGTTCAACTGGATAAAGGAACTGGACATGTAATAATGCTTTTCTTGCAAATTGTACCAAGATCACTTTAAACAGCTAAATAATTACAATTACAAAGTCATACTTTTCAGGCCTTTAAGGAAAAAAATTAGGTTATGTAAGACTGAAGTGCAAGAGAACCACTCATTCTTTCATATCTTGAACATTTGGATGTGATTTGTCACTTTGTTTATGTTTAAATGCTTTGTGGATCAATGCATGCTGGAGGAAATAGGTTTCACTTACGTGAAAGTTTCAGGTAAGTTATTAATTTTGTTCTGCAGCCATTTTTAAGCTTGGGTTTCAACATTCTACATTGTTAGCCACACTGAGACAGGGGTTAGGTGAACATCTGCCAGTCGTACCACAACCAGTATTGGTGATTTTGAGCAGTGACTGGACTTGGAAGATTTGCTGAAAATTGTGTGGTTAAATAACAGCAAAAAACAAAACATAACAAAAAAGAGTTATTTTCATCTGTCCTATTTTCTTAGCTGTTCACATTTGCAAACCTTTCCATGCATCAGTAAGAGCTGGAAAAGAACTTTCTCATGCATTAAAAAAGAGAAGTTGAGTTTTCCATGTTCCAGGAGCTGGGACTGCAGAAAGGACAAGAGAATAAATTCTGAGGATTGCAATGTTCTGTAACAGAAATAGTTGGTGAGAGTTGAAATAGCATCACGTTCCTTTGGCTGCATAACTTTGATATTTAAATTATCTTGCTGCATTCTCTTCCTCTGAAAAGTGAACCTTATGTAATTGAGAAACAATAATCTAATATCATAATAGAGTTTTATCATGGCCATTAGCCAGCATCTTCAGTGGAAATAAATGCCTATTATTAGTCCAATCTATCACAAGATCTTGCAGCATTTAGGACATTCCCTTGGGTCACCATTGCACACACCTCCTATAGTAAATTTTAAATTGTGAAAAATGTCCTTTTTCTATGGATGCCTCCTCTCTTCTACATCTGTTTGTCTTGCAAAACATAGCAGATTTTTTATGCAACAGGGAAAATGGTGGTTTATGAATGATAGAAAAAAAGTAATTTATCCTATTAAAGCCAAGTCTTTGTTTCCTGTTTCAGTGTCATTTAGACACACGCAGAGACAGCATGATAAATATTTTGTGAGCAGGATCCAGCAAACACACAGTGATAGGATGCCGCCATGATTAAAGGAGGTGTTTAAACTTAGAGATAGATTCTGAATCCAGCTGCCACAAAGCAATGCTTACACTGGAACAGGATTTCCAGAAGCCCTGGCTAGCCCTGGCATGTGCACCCTTCTCCTTTCCTTCCTTCCCCCCTGACAAGGTGTCTCAGATGCCCTTCTCTTTCTCCTTAACGGTCATCTGGTCAGCAACACAAGCCCCTGACAGTGTCCTCTATGCCTGAGCTGCAGCCCCAGTCTGCAACCTGCCAACAACAAAAGGACATTTGCCAAAAAGCTCTGTGCAAGCCGTTCCCGCCAGGAAAATCCCCTACAACCCCAGCTGCATCCAATTCCTCACAGTTAGAGCAGAAATTTAACAACCCTCCCACCCTGCTTCCTTCAAGATCTTCCCACCAGGTCCAGCAAAGACATTATGACACCTGGCACAGGGAAAGGCTGGCTGCCTCCTCCCTGCCCAGCAGGACCCTCCTGCCAGCCACCCTTCAGAGAATTACTGCTAATTGCAGCAAAGAGCTTCCTGCTCAGGCTCCTGCCACTAAACAGACCTCCCTGAGCACTGCAATCCTGTCACCTGGCACTAAACCCACCTCTCCCTCCTGGCATCACCTGCTGACTAAATGGAATAAGGACACATAAGGCAGGCTGTGCATTTAAAGCAGTCTTTGCAAAAGCAGATCCCTTCCCTGACAAAGATGTGGTGGGAACAGAATTGTAGTATTAGTGAGTAGGAGGATATTTGCTCTGAGAAACATGTTGGCTGCTCCAATAACAGGATCTTAGGAAGAAATTTTTCATTCTGAGTGTGGTAAGACACTGAAGCAGGTTTTCCAGAGAAGCTGTGGATGTTCCATCCCTGGAAGTACTCAAGACTGGGGTGGATGGAGCTCTGAGCAACCTGAGATAATGGAAGGTGTCTCTGCCTGCTGTAGTGAGATTAGTACTGGATGATCTTTAAGGTCCCTTCCAACCTGAACCCATTCTATGTTTCTATGATTTTACGAGCAAAAATTTCTCCAGGCCAAACAAAACCAACTCCATGCCAAGTCAAATGACAGGATAACTGTTGCTGAGAAATATGGAGTGAAAAACACTGGACCAATGGGTGAAGATGATAGTGCATTCCCTTGTCCTCAGTGTATTACTGTGTGACTGTAATACACAGTAGGTTGATCTTGGTGGGTTTAAAAGAAGCTCACATGTTCAATCACAGAATGAGAAGTAATTCTTAATACACTTGAACATTTTGCAAGAGTGAAGGCGGGGGCAAACTAGCAGAAGCAAAATCCATTTTGCTATGACTCAGTCGGTGGGAGCAGGCTGGGAGTCAGCCAGAGGTTAAAGATGGATTTGCCTCTTTAATGTGTTCAGCCTCAGTGGCAGGGCTGGATCAGGAGCAGCTCACTTCATGGTCTGCAGTGCCTGCCCTACTGCAGGCTCTCTCCTTCTTCTCCTGCTCCTCGTGCTCTCCCGACCCACCCAGCACCATTCCCTGTGCATGTTCAGTGGCTCCTAAGGAAAAGGCAATCTCATTTTCCTTTTCCTGCTGGTTTTGCCATTTACTTGATGTTCAGCACTGAGGAGAAGGCTTCAAGGCAAGAAGAGGCAAACTCCTTCCTTGCTGCTGGCTCACAGCCCCTTGGGGAAGCCCAGTGCAATAACACAGACCAAATCCCATCGGTAAATCCCGTTCCAAGGAGCCAGGCTCAGAAACCCTGCCTGGCCATGGCTGTGTCCCTGCTCTGTGTGCTTGGGTGTGCTCAGGTGTGCTCCTGCACAGCCCCCCAACGTTCCCAGAGAAACCCCAGGCACAGAGGCTGCATACAACACAGAAATAAAGCTGCTTCTGCTGAGCAACCTCCCTGTTCCCTCCCCTTCCCGTGCGGGCTCCGAAAGCCCCGACTGCAGAGGGTGAATATAGAAAAATGTAAACAATTCTGTGAGCAATTTTGATATTGCCATAAGTGCTGAAAGTGTCATTGACCGATCTGATGCTCTCAGATACTAATTTTTGTCTTACAAAAAGGCCATTCTTACACTTTCTTTTTCCACAACATTAATACAACTCGATTTTCTGCAACAGCACCTTAATTCAGCCAATTTAAACATTAACTTCTAGACAGGGTTGAATTATTTGCAGATGAAATAACACATAAATTGCATTCGTTTTTTAGAAGACAGTGCAGATCCCAAATGATACTTTTGTTCTAACAGGAAAGTCAGTGTTCACTAAGAAAGTGTGTAGCCAGTAATAAAACAGCAAAATCGTAGGAGAACACTGCTACTGGTTTTCAGTTGTTTCCTTTAGTAAATAAAGTGCATTCCCATCATGATTCCATATGCCTGATATGCTCTACCCTTAGGAAAGACACAAGGACATTTAGCGGTACAGTCTATGTTTCATTATCATATGTCAAAACAGGAAATTATGATTTAAAGTAATTCTTTAATAGAATATCAGACATCCAGCTATTCTCAGAGCAAAAAAGACAGAAACACAGAGTGGAAGAAAATCTAATAAAAAAAAAAAAACACAGAAAGGGATATTTATATACTTTCAGGGAAGGAAAAAAGGCCAGGAAAATGCAAAGCAAGCTGAGGATTTAGTGTCAGGTCTACATGGCTCATATTTGGTAACTGAGAGCTTATTCTCCATTATCACTCTGTAGTCCAGGGAAAGGCTAGATTTGCACTTCAAGTAATTAAATGATTCCTCTTTTTTTTTTTTTCACATGTTCTTTGTTTCCTTAGCTGCACAATGTCATTAATTGGTATCTACCCAAATTGCTTGTATCAGCTCATTCATCTGTAAAGGCCACCAGCTTTCAATCCAATTCCTTTTCATTCACTGTTCTGGTGTAGTTATCTCTCAAGAATACACATTAATTTGTGCTCAGCTAATGTTTGGTTTTTGAAATATGTTTGGATGTGTGTGCAGTGTCAATATTTGATGAATTTAATCAGGAAATGCAAAGGTGGATTTATTGCCTGAATCATTAGACTTAGGGTTTTTTTTATTCATTAGGCATTTGTACCCACACCACCTTTTAAAAAATACTTGGTCACCACACAGCGGTGATGTAACATTGCTGGTAGGACCATTTAATTTATTTCAACACTATAGCTAAGCCTGGTGCTTCAACATCAGCTAAATTCCTTGATCCAAAGCCCTCAGGCCCATGAAATTTATAATCAGCTATCCCTACCCTCTCTAACCTCCTTATCTCCCAAATACATTGTTTGCAGCTAAGGCTTTTTTTTTTTCTTTAAAACAAGATGCTATAAAAAAGGATCCTTTTTTTTTTTTTAATTTGGCTCCCATTAGGGTAAAGCTCAGCCAGGCAAAGATAATGCTCGAACTACTTAAAATCTTGAAAGTGGTTTTGTTAAAATTCTTAGAGCCTCTTATATAGCTCAGCCTGCTTTAAATGTTTAGAGTGATTTACACCTCCTGTAGGCTCATGGCTGAAACAAGCACATGTGTGCACTACACTACTCATGGCATTTGTTCAAGGTCATTGGAAAAATTCACTTATTCTTTGTTTCCACATCATTTGGCTCAAGTCCCTTGTCAAACAATAAGCCCAGAATAATGTGATTAGAACATGATTAGAAACATGGTGAATACTGCTTAAAATTCTTGAATCCATTAGTGTCTCATTTTAAAGAGATCTGTCTTGTAGGTACAATAAAAGACGTCTGAGATCAGAAAAAGAACCGTGTCACATAAATCTCTGCATCTGGTGGAAGAGGTCCCTGCCCACAGTAGAGGAGTTGGAACTAAGTGATCTCTAATGTCCTTTCCAATCCAAACCATTTGATAATTCTGTAATTCTATGACCTGAAAATCCTTCGTGTAGAAGAAGAAAAAAATAAAAAAGAAAATGTATAAGATCATAACTTTCAACTTCGGAACTTCTCTTTTCAAAAAATATAGTTTTGAGCTCAAAATTTCTTGCCATATCTTGTAGGGAAACCTGTAGGGAAATTACCAGAACTTTTCCAGAACTCTAGGATGACCCTGCTTGAGCAGGGAGGTTGGAGCACACCCACTGTTCCCTTCCAGCTGTATCCATTCTGTGATTCTGTGATCCAGTGAAATTGTAATAGGAATCTAAATTCTCAGGATTTCTTTCAAGCTGTTTTGTTCCTTTAAGAAAACCTTGGCCTTCAAGTTAAAATCCAGCACAGGGAATTTGAATCTGAATAGAATTTGCTGAAAGATGACACAAACAACAGGAACTCTGAAACATTTGTAGGGTTTACTGAGAGGGTTTGCTAGGAGACTCCAAATCCTGTGGATGATTAGTGTGTAGCAGAGGTCATGTTCAGAAAATATGCTTTCACGTAATTTTATCATTTGTTCTGGTTATCTAAACAATGTAGCTAATCTTAGCAGCTCATATGAGCTCTATGAATTTGTATCTTGCACCTTCAAAATATCAAAAAGACTTCTGATTTTAAGCCAAAGAGCAAATGTAAATATATCAGATCTAAATATTTCTGATGTAAATATTTCAGTCCATAAAGATTTCAGGGAATTCCATGCCATGGGCTAAGAGCATTTGTGAGTGGAGGTCAAATCAAAAGGCAGCTGCAGTTCTCCTTGGAGATACATCCCTGCTTCCAGCTTTCAGTTTGGGATGGGACTGGCCTTGTTCTTGTTTTGAAGAATGTATGCTAGCTGATGGCTGCTATGCAGATGATGGCTGAATGAAGGAGGAGGAATAAGAAGGAAAAAGAACAGAGTATGGAAAAATAGAAATGTACAGTTGTTCTGTCCCTTACTTTCCTCCTACATGCAAAGAGTAGCAGGGGAGCAATAACAAAACATCTTTGTCTTCTTGAAGAAATAGCACCAAAAGCAGTGGTCCAGCCTCTGAATAAATCTTGATAAATCAAAGAATTCCTTCTTCAAAGTTACATGGACAACACATTTTTATTTCATTTTTCATTTTGTCTCTGAAGCCTTGGGGTCCTGACTTCTTTTGTGGGTGTTTTTCTTGGTCATCCTTTTTATTCTTCCTACGGAGGGTCTACCACCATGGGGGATCTGAGTGCATCCCTCCAGCTAAGCAGAACTCACCTACAAAACCCCCCTGCATTGGTGAACCCTGAAGCATGACAGCATTGACAACTGAGGTGGTGCTTGGACCTAGGCATTAATTTATTAAAGCAGGCATAACTACAGAGTCCAGCAGCTCACCCTGGCTGGTGACCCCCGTGGCCTGTGTGCAAGGCGTGGTGCTCCCCACGGCGTCCTTATCCGAGATCCCCGGTGGCCCTCGTGTACTCAGCCTCTCAAACCTCTCTGCCAGCAGCAGGAGCCCTCCTGGACTCCTATGAGCTTGCCAACTCCCACAAGCAGCAAGCTGTTTTATAAACTGCAAATCAGCAGTGGAGATTGCAGTCACAGTTTATCTGCGCGGCCTCAAAGGTGTCACTCACTGGGCTTCAGCAAGGGAGTAGCTCACATGGCTTAGAGAAAGCCAGCCAAACTTCCCCTGGTGGTGTTTAAGGGCTGGATGGGCTCTGGGCAAACTGGGCTAGTGAGAGTGTTCCTGGCCTTGGCAGGGGAGCTGGAACTGGATGGACTTAAGGTCCCCTCCAACCCAAATCAAGCCATGTTTCTATGAAACCTGTTTCATATCAATAACAACAGGACAAGCTCTTCTTTTTTCTCTCACTCCCTCTCCTTGGAACGTTTGAAAAATATTTTAAATATTATTTAAGGTTAAAATAACTTAAATCCCTCAGAGAAGCAATTCCTTGCCTCTTGTGACATCTCAGAGCCAAACTGCAGCACGTTCCAAGGTGGTGCTTCCACACTGGGGAATGGTCTCCTGACAGGATGGGACATTTCCATGGCAGCAGGACATGGCTCTGGTCTGCCCCCCGAGAGCTCTCAGCAGAGACATTCAAACAAACCAGAGACCCAGAGAGGCTTTGGAGAGTTTGCTTTTCATTTTTCTTCTGTTAGGGTGACAGGAGCAAAGAACAATTACAGCATTTTTAGTCCAGCTGACAAATTATATGTTAGCTCAATTTAGCCTAAGCACAATTTCCCAATCAAAGTCAAACCAAAACAGCCAAACAGGCTTATGTTTTCTAAAATTCATTAATTCTGTTTGTCTTTTTCACCTCTGTAGATTACTATTATTATACCATGTCTTCAACCAAAGAAAAGAACATGAGTTTTGGTTTTGTTTTCTGGTTGTATTGGGTTTTTTTTCCTCTTCAAAGGTGTCAACATTGCAAGGTTGCAAATAATTAGTGAATGGCAATTCCACTGACTGACCAAATGCAATTAAGCTATCCAGCTCATTTAAAAGTGGATGTGAATTTAAATAAGGCTCAGCTTTGTGGAAGCTGCCTCCCTCTGATGGACACTTTTGGTTTGGATCAAAACGAGAAGAGACTAATTTCTTACTAATTTCTTGTAATTTCTTACTAATTTCTTTCAGTCATCTCTGCTATTAATACAGATATCCAGTCACTGTCATTGACAAACTCTAGGATGACCCTTTTTTTTTTTCTAAAGCTAAAGAATGCCAAAAAATGTCACAGAGAATGGAGGAAGAAGAGAGGTAGGATCTCAGACATGTTTTGCTCAAAATCTGGTATTGATTCTGCAGGGAGCAAGATCCAGAATAACCATCTGTATGGGTGGGGAGATGCCTCGAGCTAATCATTGTATGATACCACATGGAGAAGTGTCTTTGAAGTCAGATTGTTCCAGTTTTTAGAAGCTCGAGGCAAGAAAACAGGTCCATGGGATCTCACATCTGGAGCTCTCTGCTGGAGGTGAAAACTGTATCCATAATTTAAAAGAATTAATCTCAAAGAAAACTTCAGGTTTTCTCTACAAAGAAATATGCAGCAAAGGCTGTTTTAGTTATAATAATCATGTGTAGGCAATTCATATTATTCTACTCATACAGATGAGGTGAAAAACTGCCCTAGATTTAGATGCTCAGAATTATTTCTGAATTTTATTTTATGAACGTATTATTTTTATGTATTTTTAGTGTAGTTTAAATTAGTATTCTAATGTAGTTTGGTTGTTATTTTTCTTGTGAAACACTTCAAGGATTTAGAACTCCCCTTTTCCCACCTGGTAGGAAATTCTGTCTCATAGATTTTGAGCTCTTCTACCCTATTTTCTGAAGTTATGGACCTTCTGAAACCTGTTTGATGGGAAAAATGAAGATAGGGCTAGCTTGCATCTAAGTTTTCCACTTCTGGAGGAAGTCCTTATTTAGTTTTCAGGTAGAAGGTTGGGGAGGTAGAATTAAAAAATGTATATAAAGAATCACTTGACTTTTGTGAACATCTTAACCACAGAGCTTTGAGTAGACTTGTTCATTTCAATGTTTAATTGACCAACAGACAGCAATGTCAAATTCCTGATGCTCACTGAGCTTAGTCAAACCAGTTGTCTGAACTGGAACTGGATCCATTTTGCTCTTAGAAAAATAACCTAGTGAAGCTACCTGGACAGCAGGGTGATTTCTTCTAAGTCCAAGTGTCTCCCTTGGTGAAGGGGACTTTTGGGATGTAAATTTTCTTGGAATTGAAGAATGGTTTGGATTGGAAAGGACCTTAAAGACATCTTGTTCCAAACCTCCTGCCACAGGCAGGGACACCTTCCACTAGACCAGGTTGCTCAAAGAAATCCCCATCCAGCCTTGAACACATCCAGGGACGGGTTTTTGAACTCAAGTACCTGCCTCTATCTACATGCTATTAAATTATACCTGCATCTTTCTAAATTCATTGATTGACTGTAAGTGCTATTTAAAAATACCCTAAGATACTGGAGAACACTTGGGTGTCTATCTGTGTCTCTGCTGTCAGCCCAATTCCTCACAAGCAACACTTGCAGACAGTGGAAGCACTAACTAAATCACAGGGGATGCCAGGCTTTCCCAGATCTCAGAGAAGATAAATGATATGGGTAGTTCTTGTAGCACATAATGCTTTTCATCCGCAAAGCATGCAGCTAATATTCATTCAAAACCAGAGAGATTTATGCAATAAAATTCTGCTTATAGACACTTTCCAAATCACAGTAGAAAAGATGGTTAGACAAAAGCCAATGAAGCATTGGCTCAGCCATTACACACCTTGTAGATGTTTCCTAAATACATGACTGCTGGATTGTTGAGGAAATTAGAGTTCCAACAGTTGAGAAATCATATATTTTAGGGCATAGTTAATTTTGCACTTGCCCTTGGAGTTATTAGTTTCAGATACGCAATACCCTTTCAGTGTCTGGGCACCTACATTTAAAACCAGACAATTTTTAAAGTATCTACAATGTCTCTGACATCCTTTGTCATTCATTTTAGGGTGAAATGAACCCATCCAAAAAGGCCAGACTTCTCTTCACTGAGGGACAGAGGTGGGCTAGTCAAAGGTAGGCATTGGAGACAGCCAGTTTTGTCAGATAAAAGCTCCTTGAAGTTCAACTGCTAAAGCCTAGTACTGTGGTGTAAGTAATCATGAACACTTTGTCCACAATAAATACATATTTTTCCTTTTTTTTTTTAAGTTGCTTTTTCATCTTTAAATATTTTGTTGGGGTTTTTTACTCTATAGTTATGAGATCTGGAAGACTTTGCCTATATTAGTAAATAAATTGGGATGGGGACATGGGATCAAGTCCTGCCTATGATTGCCCATGCTGCTTAGTGCAATGTCCATGCCAAGCATGGCCCATGGCAATCAAACTCTTCCAGACCTTGTACAGGCCTGGAGCAAGGATCAGCATCAGCCAGGGACTGTTGCCAGTAAGCAATTTGGACTGGAGATGTGGAGATGTGGAGATGGGAGGTGATTCACCCTCTTTGACCTCAGTGCTAGAGAAAGATTGTTCACTAATTTTGTTGGATAGTATAAATGTTGCTATTTCATCCCAAAAGGCTGGGAAGTGTTGCTGAATACTTCAGAAGAAAAAAGCCCAGATGGCTTTGACATAATTGTGAACTTGGCATTTGCTCAAGGCATGGGACCAGTGACAGAGGATCCTGATACCTCACAAGGCCATAGTTTTCTTTCTCACTTGGACAAAGCTCTGTCTTTTCCACTCTCTTGCATAATGCAGTGAAAGACATGGAGCAGGCTTATATGCTTTGAGAGAATCATCTGTCAAATATTCCCGAGGTGGAAATATTGATTTTACTTTTGAGGCATGATGAAATGAGAAAGATGGAGGTGGGCTGAATAGTTTGATGCAATGTCACTCACAATTCTTTCACCTGACACCCAGTGTCACAGAAAACACAAAATACATGTTCAAATTTATTAGTAAATATAGATTGAAAAATATGTATGAATAAATATGAGTTGCTATTGGCTCTTTACTGATTTAGTATCTTCCATGTTTTTGAGCTCGTCACCTCACAAATTTATGAGAAATGAAAAAGCTGTAAGATTTAGATTTTAAACTCTCTCTTCACATCATTTTTGACAGCTCTGATTTCCTGCCACCTCCCTGTGGTTTCGATTTAAACCTGACTAAGCACTTAGGAAAAAAAAATCACTTGGATGAGTCTGCAAATAACTTTGCATACTTCTCTATGTTTTTCCATATTTGCATGACTCCACTAATTTCAGTGAGTGCTCACACAGCTTTGCAAACTTAGGCACAAGTTAATTAGGACCAGAGCTCAGCTCATGAACTGCTCCAAATGGCTTATGAAAGTCTATGACACTGTGATGCAGTTTCACAGAAGATGAAAAGCTCAGGAGTTTTGATGTATACCTGGACCAGAACCACACAGTGTAGCTTGATTTAATTCAGCACCCAAACTTGTCTGTTTAAAGACAGCTCAGTTAACAACAGCCTGCTCTCTGTTGTTGGTGAAAGAGGAACAGCAGTATCCTGTAGCATCAGCAAGATTCAAAGAGCATGAGAAACAAGCAAAGGGACTTTGCTTGAATTGTTAATGAATTATGGAAATTACAACATTATAGAAGGAGCAGAGATAAAATGGATCATTCTCACAACCAAAGAGAGGAGAAAAACCTGAAGACTCTGCATTTATCAGAAGAGTTGATTCTGCTGCTGAGAACATTTTGCCAGTGAAAAAATTAAATGCCATGAATTATGGAGATTGTTTAATGTATGTGACTGCTCTGAATAGAAGAAGGTACAAAGGCATGTCGAAAGAGTGGGAAAATTAGCAAATGAATTTGGCAGCTAGTGAGGAAAGAAGGCCATGTGCGAGTCATCATAAACCAGTGAACAATCATGGAGGGCTGAGACATGCTTTGGTGCAGTAAGAATGAATGTGTATATGGTGAAAAATCCTCTCAGAAGAATGACCAGAGAAGTCGTGCTCTGAAGAGGCTGGGAGGTGTGAGAGCAGTGTATCAGAAAGCTGCAATTCTATAAAAAATGGGGCTAGAACAGATCCATTGGGGATGGCTGGGATGAAAAGATTAGAAAGATTTGGAGCTTTTTTTCTTACAATGGTTTTGATGCAAGAACACTACCTTGTTTTATATTTTCCATAAAAAACAAGTTTCAGCACAAGTTCTAATACCACCAGATGGTTGCCTCTAAGTCTTTTGTGTGAGAAATAATGTTATGCTTCCTCACAGAAGTAATAATGTGACTGATTTAAATCTTTCTCTCTTTTGTAGGTAAAGCTTTTGTTTAGGCTTCATGCCCATGAGCTACCACGATGTTCCTTCTTGCACAGGCTATACCCCAAAGGAACGGTAAGCCAGCCATGTAGCTGAGCTTGGGAAGAGGAACATGAGGCTACTGACCCATTATTCACATGGGACACCATAAAAGTAAAATTACTGAGTTCCAGGGCATTTGGGTTTTCAACTTTGTAGACTTATCTTTAAAAGAAACCTTTTATGGGAAAAATAGCTTTAATCAGCAATCCAGTCTCGGTGAAAAAAAAAAAAAGTTCAGTGTAAATTCCACAGATATTTCTGGAAAAGAGATGTGGCAAGGTAAGAAATATCAAGACCCAGGTGGTTTGAAAAGGGAGGATGCTGGAGTGGCCAGGTGATGTGGTTGATCAATGAGATGGAAGATGGTGGAACCAGTGGCAATGGGGTCAGGGCTGGGGAGGAGAAGAATGAAGAGGAGTAGAAGGGAAAAAATTCAACATTTCATGTGGTGGACTGAGTTCAGAAGAGAGGGTACAGGACAAAGAGCTGTGAGCCAACCATTGTAACTTAAAAATGGCACAAACTGCAAAAGATTTTTGCTTCCTTCTCTTCACTTTCAGAAGCTAGATGATCCCATGTCTCCAAGGCACCTAATCAGAGTTAAAAGGAAAACATTGAGGAAAAAAAGAACAAAAGGGAAAAAAAACCCCATAAATTCCATTAATGGATAAACAAAGCTATATCTTCTTGTATCCACAGATCTATTAGTGCAAGTATTTTTATTTGATTTAATGTTTTGGTCATAACTTCTCAGTGTGGCACGAAGGTAATTCAAATAAAGGGGTCTGCAGATCAGATTCCATTCTCCTAGCTGGTTTGTGAAGCTTAAAGATGGCTACACCCATAGACCAAGCACAGTTTGCTACACATTTATTCCTTATCTGTATTTAAAAAAATGTGCCTTTTTCTTACCCTCACAGAGAAAGGTCTTTGTGTCTAAGTCTGTCAGTGGGATTCCTTTGAACCAAAACCCTTATTTTATAGAACAATTTTTATTCATAATTGTAGCTATGGGGCCTGATCCTATTTTCACACTAGAAAATACAGTCGATTTCAATCCAGCCAGTCGTGGTCAGACTTCTGTAAATGAGATTAGAATTGAGCCTATGTCAAACACAGTAGAGCCAGAAAAAGATTTATTTCTCTCATTGAACTCTTCGGGTGAGAATTTGTCCAATTAAAATATATCATCCATTATACTTTGGACAGTATGACCAAACTAAACTAACACTCAAAATTGGATGTCGGTCTGTTTTTCTTCTTCAATATAAGATCATTTGAGAGCTTTTGTTGATCTGGGAATTTTTTAAGAGCCAAAGACACAATTTTGCAAAGATCAGGAAGATCTGCCCTAACACCTTTGGCAAAAGACCTGGGCTGTGTTCTGAAGAAATAAGTGGGTGTTGTTCTGCAGCTTGCTCTGAATTTGAAGCTTCACACACACTTTTGTAGTCATTCATGCATTGGCTAGAAAATTTATTTCATTCTCATGCCTTCAGGAGATCTGTGTGTAGTGAGCAAGGGCTGACCTTTTTACTTCAGGTTTGGGCAACTGATCTGCCAAAACTTGGCCTAATTCCCGTTGGACAGTAATCAAATTATGGCCTTTCTCTAGCACTAATGAGCCAAGAGATGTAGTCAAAACAACCAGCCTCACTCACAGGAGTGCATCTCCCCATCTTGCCAAAAGCCTAAAACCTACCACAACTCTTGCAAACTTCCAGTGCCACCCCGAAAATGTTATCAGGTGAGGCAATCTCAGGCATGATTTTCAATATCTGTGTCTGTGTCTGCCAGCAATTTCCACAGAGGATTCCCTGGAGCCATGCTCCCATTGCCAGGCTGGTTTATGAATTTTCTTCTTTGACCTTGAAGATTTCCATTCCATCTCTGAGGGAGGTGGCTGTTGCCATCCCACTATTTATGGCATAGTAATGTCTGGACAACCACAGAAAATGTCTGAAGTATTAAGTGTCAGTAGATACCTAAATACCCAGAGAAATCGAGGAGAGTTGATTAGTTTCAAGATATTATAGACATCCAAATATCTTTGAAAGTTTGGGAGAGAGAGGTTTTCTCATTCTTCATTTAATCTATGTTGGCCGTTATTGCTTTCCCTTGGCTTTTCCTCCATTCCTTCCATTTCTTGAGATCTCTGTGATGCTCCAAATATTTGATCCTGTCTCTCAAAAGACACAAAAATCCTGATCCTATGGTGGTCCTCTGTCTTTTGCAGGTCCCTTCTGCTTCCACTGAAGTCTTAAAATAAAACTCCTTTTCATTACACTTTGGCATTCATTTTTGGATATGATATTAGGATAGTGGCAGTATTTACCAAAACAATAAAAAGAGCATGAAAAGATGATGTGATGAAGGAAGAAAATAAACAGAAACACAATACTCCTCAAATTAGACCTTTTTAAACTTAGATATTGCATTCTAAAGGTGTCAGCAGTGCAGATAAAAAGGAATCACATCAAGAAATGTGAAACCCACAGCTTTGTTCAGAGGACTGCTCTGTAATTAGGTTTTTTTTCCTCTTGGCAGACTCACTGAATAACTGTTGAAAGAACCACTGATGGCACTGGAAGCATGGGTCCAGAGGCCCTGCCACCACAACACCATGGTCATCCTGAGACCCTGCTGCAGGGTCCTCACATCACATCAATGCACTGATACCCACTCTGAAAGGCAGATTTTGGTGTGAAATTGGTCTTTTTTTTTTGGATCTAAGAATAGTTAAAGAGACCGCTGAACCTCAAGCTCTCCACTACCTATTGTAGCTGAGAAATGATAAGTGATCATTAAAGTAGTCCTAAATCCATGCCAGTGCAAAGTGAAACAGGTTTCATAAAGAAAACCTCTCAGTCTTTTTCAGTCCATGTCACACTCAAGTCAATTAAGAACCATTTTTCAGCACAGGGTAGGGAACAGCTCTTGAGGCTGAAGGGGGTGAGCAATGACAGTCCCCTCATTTACTGCTCGCACAGAGCCATCTGAGAGATGTACCTCAGGAACTGACAATTACTGCTGCCAGCTGCCCCTTACAGGGCAGTTTCATGGCAGTTAGCTTTTGCATAGACAAATATTAATTATTTATATTTACTGCAGCTTCAGTAAGATTAGTGCAGCGTTTTAGGCTGTGCACAGTGACTTCCAGATATGAGCTAGAAATGAAGGAAGCCAGGAAATGCTGTTGGTTAGAAATATAAATGGGCATTACTTGTGCCCATTTATATAATAAATGAGATAGGATATAAATAGGATTTATATTTAAATAGGATATATTACAGTATTAGTAGGAATTCATTATTAGTCATATGGCATCTATTAATCAGTATTTACAGGGATAATTAGACAGTTTACATTCACAATTCCATGTTTACCTGAGCATGCAGTTAATGCACTGGGAAGAAATCTTAGCTAGTGTGCCTGTGTTCAGAGATGGATTTTGGGAGTTTTCAGGATACCTGGGAATAGGAGCCTCAGCCTAATCACAAGCTCAATGCCACGGAATGGCAACTCAGCACGGAAACCTTCTGTTATTAGTGTATCACTTAGTACACAATCTTCTGACTGTGTACAGGTTTCAGGTGAGTTTTATATTAAATTATTTTAATTAATATAAAGTAACTGCAGACATTGATTTTCTAAACAATTTGAAGAAGTGCATCTCATTCAAGCTTACTTTCTGACTTTCAGTGTGGAAAGGACTTGACCCTTTACTTATTTTTTAATGTTTTTACTCCCCACATTTTCTCACGTTCTTTATTTCCTAATAAGGAGCAGCTCTTCCTTCATATTTTATCAAGCAGTTTTCATGCTGTTTTATTAGATGTTATGCAGCTGAAATACTGAAGTATGCTAAATGAAAATGTTTAAATGATAGGCTTGATACACTGCAGATGCATCACAAAATTTACGTGTAGCATGTAGTTAAGTGCATTTAAAAAACAGAGAGCTAAAGCACAAAACTAGTCAGCACTTCTCTGTGAGTGAGAAACAGGGTTTCAAAAATACTTTATGTATAGGCCTGCCTTGAGGCTGGTTGATGGGAGACCACATGGTCCTCCCTGGGCTGAATATGTATCCTGCTTTCACTGTTAGGGAGATGAACAATGCAGATTTCTATTAATCATGATAAGAATTGCAATAAATCATAACAAGGAGTCTGTCCCAACCAAGGAATGATGCAAACTCTGAGTCTGGAGCTGAATGCAGAGACAAGTTAATTCGTCAGTGAATTGTCAACAAAGAATGTGCCCTAATCTTAATTACTGGTAGACCACCATGTTAGAGCCCTGAAACATGTCCAAGTACTAATACAAAGAGCAAACAAGGTGTCAGCATGGAGTGATGTGCTAATCTCCAATCCTAAGGTGATGCTGGATGCAAACAACAATTCTGCTTAAATTTGGAGGACCTCAGAGCTATCAAGCTCTCCTTGATGCGCTTGCCCCAGATGTAACATGGGAGGCAACAGTAAAACACTTCTCTGCCTTCCACAGTGGAAGCTTTAGGCTCTCAGGATACAATGGAAATGGTATTTTTTAATTTGCCTTTGTGTATGAGGGGGAGAACATGCGGTCTCTTGCACTCAGACAAGATAATCTGTACAATCTTGTGGTCAGGCCTCTTGTGGGATATTAAGACAAATATAGCTGACAGTTGATGATTTTAATATGTGGCAGAGCTGTCCAAATTCCTTTTATAATAATGGAGAAAGGATTAGATGCTTCTAAGCTGAAATGCATTTTATGCTAAGACAGATGTTACATGATTAATTTCTTTAAAGGCCAGAGGAGGGCCCAGAGATGATCAGGTGGCTGGAGCATCTTTCCTAGAAAGACAGGCTGAGCTTGGCTTGTTCAGCCAGAAGAGAGGGTTCTGGGGGCTCCTCATTGCCCCCCAGTTCTTTGAGGGAGCACGTGAAAAGGAGCGAGAGAAATTTTCTACACAGGTACATAGTGATAGGACAAGGGGGAATGGCATTAGTCTGAAAGTGGAACAATTTGGATTAGATATCAGAAAGAAATTATTTACTCAGAGTGTGGTGAGGCCCTGGCACAGGTTGTCCAGAGAAGCTGTGGCTGCCCCATCCCTGGAAGTGTCCAAGGCCAGATTGGATGGGGATTTGAGGGACCTGGTCCAGTGGAAGGTGTCCCTGCACATGGCAGGGGGCTGGAACAAGATGATCTATAAGACGTCTTCTAATTCAAATTATTCCATGAGATGTGACACTTTTTCTTCAAGTGAGAGAATCTCCTTGACCTGTGATACTGAATAAAGTTTTGCAAGTTATCCCGAGATGAAAAATCCGTGAATTTGATCATGTTAAGTGCCTGACCTGTCACAGACACTAGCTAGTACTAGTTTCTGATCACATTTAAGAATGTTTATTTACAAAAAAGTAAGAAGTAATCATTCAAATACATTCTGTGCTTTCTTGCCAAGATCGTCACCTCTAAGTGCCATCCTCAGCGGTGTATTGTCAATTATTGTCAATGCCATTTATTTCTTTGTCTGATTCCTGTGCCAGAAAGTTCTCTATCACTTCAGATTTTCATCTTCAAACATACTCAAGCAATCTGTCTTCTCCTATCAGTTTCTGCCATCATTATTTCCCTCTTTTGGATATTGAAGCTTGGTAGCTCATGCAAAGCAATTATTGCTCTTTTTCTAACTTGGCAGCTTTTATTTGTAGTTCACAGTGTTTTCTTTTCAAACTTGTTTCCTCCCAAACTTTCTTCCTTCTTCCTGCACTTCTTATTTTATTTTTGGTATCTGTGAGCCTTTCCTTTCTAAGGTGACCTACAAAGGATTTATTTTTTTTTAATTGGACTTATACTTTGTCTCTTTCTGGAATATAAAGATATTCTTTCTTTTTGTTTGTTTATTCATAGCAATTATTTTTTCTTGGCTATTTCAGGAATGTCAGTGCTGGCCTTTTCTGATTTTTCTGGATGCTACTTTGAATCTTCCCAAGGACATTTATTATTAGCTCTTACATTGCAGCTGACTGGATACGGGTGTTGAAAGTTTAATCTGTTATCTCCATAAAATATAATTACTTGTACCCACCAACCTTGAAACAAGCCCATATTTATATAAAAATCCCTAACTATTTCTCAGTGAAAGCAAAATTCACTAGCTACCTCATACTTTCCTGAAATGTTCTTCAAAACTGCTGCTTCATTAGATATATATCATCTTCCCTTAATCTCAGCTAGGCTTTCATATCTATGTACATGTGCCTAATATTAATAAAGCAAAATCTTGCAACCTCCCACTCCCTGTCCCAGGAAGAAACATGTTGTATATAATTTCCCTCAAAACTTCCTGAAGAAGATTTCACTGACACTCTGTAGTTCTCCAGTTTTTAGTTTCTTATCCCAATATTAGTGCTTGAAAGTGATTCAGGTGAATCAAATCCTAAATGCCTATTTCTCTTCACTGAGTGTAAAGACCAGTAATTCTTACATCAGTACAAACCATCCCAAACACAAATAAAATTGTTAGGCTCCATGTCTTGTGTCCTATTTTATTATCCCCTATTTTCCCTTCCCCAGCGAGTCCCTTTCATCCTTCCTGAGCAAGGCTTTGTGGTTTGCACCAGACCACACCCCACGCCAAGCACACCACAGACATTGGCCTCTGCACTCTCAGGAGCAGCAGTTGACTTTTGTGTGACCTTGAAAACTGCCCACACGGTTTATGCTTGCACCTACAGGGACCACATGCAATCTGCCCCACTGGAACTCTATAAAACACATGGCCAAGCAGTGACTTCTGCCAGCCCTGAGAAGATGCAGCCTGAGCTGGGAGGTTCCTGTGCCACCACAACAAAGCACTGCCTAAGAGAAAAGCTCCTTGTGTCCCTGCCGTTTACATTTTCCACAGCTGATTTTAAAAATTTTTTTGTGATTATCAGGGCCTTTACGTTTATTAGCTCTTCTTGCTCTCCAGGTCTATTTTTTGACTAGTGGATTCTCTCTCTCCCTTGTTGCAATTTGTTTTATTACAAAAACAAAATGATCTTGTAGATCATCTTGTAGACCAAGATCATTTACTCCTCTCTTAACAGCAAAACCTTTTTCCTCTGATCTTCCTTGTAGACCTTAGTAATTTCTCTTCCCTGATGATGCACAGCCAGGAGAGTATTAGATATAAGTCCTTTACAGGGCCTTTCTGCAGGGCCATTAATAAGAAATCCCTCTAAATGGATGCTAATACTTAATGGGTAGGAAACTGGACATCAGGAACTGGACATAGAACTATTTCACTCCATGAAATGTCTCTCCTCAAATTTTGCTATTATGGCTTTCGTCATAAAACCATTTGGGTTAAAAAAGACCCCTAAGACCATTGAGTCTAGCCACTGAGTCTGAGTGTTGCCATTTGCTGGAATAAAAAGAAATCCTGTGTTAAAATAAAGGGATCTGTGGTTTGAACACCAGTGAAGAGAAGTAGCTGTTGAATTGTGTCCTCTCCTGCTGTGGCCAACGAGCTCAATGACAGAGATAAATGCCTGTTGGCAGCGTTACTGGATCCATATTTTAAGCAAAAATTGAAGCCTCGTTTCTACAAAATGCTGACATGGCTATCTAGAAAGATGAACCATTTAAGTGCAGGATCCATCCTCCTTCCCTTATCTGCTGTGCTGAGTGCTCTGCAAGTTGGTATTTCACATATCAGCAGAAAGAGCCATCTGATGAAGTTAGGAAAGTCTTCTGGGTAGGAAAAAATACCCTAAAATGAATCTCAGCCGTCTGTCAGTGTTTTAGGTGTTCTATTGCATCTTGTATACCACCAGGCACTTATGTACTGAGAAATGAGCTGATCTTCTAATGCACTGAGCCCCTAAATGTAAACTGTTGGATGTATTTGTCAAGCTGAATCCCCCCTTCAGCTGTTTGGTCAGCTGAATCCTCTCTGTGTCTCTGTCCTGGCAAGGAAAAGCTGTGGGCTGACCTGAAGGTGTGGAAGCAGGACAGGAAATGAAGACTTCTGTGCTGACCCCTTAGAGGACATAGACAGTCCTTGAGACCAAAATATTGCTATTTATTATTTCTTGATTACTTGGTCCTAACTGAAAGGAATATGCCATTTGTTTCTATATAGCTCAGCAAATTATATTTGTGAACAAGACTCTGGTTACTTTAACCCTGTCCAGTACAAGAGCATGTTGATTGGAAAATCACTCATTTTGTACAATAATTAATTTCTGTTTTGCCTTAGAGATTCATCCATCTATCAGGAGCAATTTCCAGATTTGTCCTACATTTCCAGAAAATCCTGTCTGACTTGAAGTGGTTGACTGCTAAGTGATGGCCACTTGTAGAGGTCAGCACCTTCAGTCAGATTTCTGAGTGATCTAACTGTTCTGAAAATTAGGCACATTTTGTCTGAAGTTCCTACTTCCTCTGCATAAAATGCAATATCAGGATAGTCCTTGCAGTCCATATTTCCTATGTTTTTATCCCTATGCCTACCATTTTCATGGAGGAGTTGGCCACATTTCATATGTGCTAGCTGTTCAATTGCTACACCGGTAATGATGATATTAAATTATTTGGAAATGGCAAACTTATTTCACTGCTTAATATTGCATTTAGGAAAGCCCAGAAGAAAAAGTCTGGGGATTACTCTAAAGAAGTATCTTGATTAAACCTTTGTGTTGAATTAGAGTGGATTTGAGTTGTAAGGCTGATACAGCCACAATTTTCCAACATTTCCCAAAGCCAGCGTCCTTTTGTGCTGCCTGCTGGGTGATTCTTCAGAATTATGTATTACCTTCAGCTCCATTTAATTTGTTCCCACACGAGGGGTGTCTGACAACGACAAAAAAGTGTGTGCTCTTAAAAGCGTAGCCATTATAGTATCTTCTTTTATTGTCTGGTGGTTACACTGTGTTCTATTGCATTACATGAAAAATAGAGTGTCTCTTCTCTGATTAGATAGAGAGGAAAGATGGGCGCTGTATTTTGTCAGAATTTACAGCAGGTGATGGGGTAAATGAATAAAATATTCTAAGCTAGTGTTTACCTTGTTTCTTCCTTTGCTGACTATTGAGATCTCTTCATATTCTTTCCTTTTATATAACAACCTTAGACAGAAGCACATTTTTCTTTTTTTTTCCTGATCTTCATCATTTTTTTAGTGGATGCTGGAACTTGTGGCAGTGATTCCAGGTCTTGCAGCAGACAGCAGTTTTTTGAGAGGGCTGGCGGGAGGATTTTTCTTGCAATCCTTAAAGCGAGGCATTGAAATAAAAGGGGTAAAACTGATGGGTGGTTGATCCCTAAAATCTTCTAAAATCAACACTAAGAATTGTTTACTCTTTTGCTCTGTTCATGTTTGTGGAAGTGAAGAAGTTCTGTGATGGATAAATCTAAATCACAAACCAGATCTGCACATTTTTCTCTCCAGAAGTTTAGCCTGTAGTGCATGTATTTGTCTCCTGTTTCCCGGCAGGGTGTGGACGTCTTTCACATGAAAGCTGCTGTAGGAAAACCAATCTATGAGTGAAGAACTGCCATATATTATTTAGTATCTATTACTAGCTCTAAAAAAATCTATCATAGTGGAAGAATATCATGGTCTACATCTCTAAAGGTGGCTGGTAGTTTTGAGGGGCCTAATTTTCGAAGTAATCAAGTTTCCAAAAAAGAGGGAAAATCCCTTAGAACCATTCTTGACAATTCACAATTGAGTCATGTGTCTTCCTTTTCTCATGATAGGTTTGGGTTTTTTTTTTTACAAGCATGAAAATCAGAGACAATTTTGAAAGTTTGTGACATTTGGGAGAGAAGGGATTCCACTCATGCAAAGCAAAGAAAAATGAAACAGTCCTCTATAAATGAGCCATAATCCATCTCCCATGCCCAATTAAGATGTCAATACATGTCTTGCCTAACTTATGTCTCCGTTCAAACTTGGCATTGCTAAAACAACATTCCTAATCTCCACCCCTTCCCTGAACTTGCATTCTTCTCTCCATTTCAGTCATTCTGAAAAATAACACTATCATACTCATCAATCAAGCTTATCATTTGGGCATGATATTTACATGGATGGATTTATCTCCACTGCATCAAGCTGCTTCTAAATCTCACTGATGCTTCCTGACAAAAAGCTGCAAGTATTCTAATCCATGTTATGAGTTAAATTGTATCCAGGCTCTCACCCACCTGATGTCTCGAACCTCAATAAACATAGTTTTTCCCATTTCCTTTTCTCATCTCTTTTGCAATGTCTACAAAATCTTGATTACATTCAGATTAGGTGGGTTCTGCAAACTTCCTGTAACATCCTCAGTTTCTTTAGAACTGCCTTTTTTACTTATCTACTAGAAATTACCTACTTAAAGAGTTTTGAAGGAATCACTTTTTCTTTTACATATGTTCAGTAGCTACAGAAACTTCAGTAAGATTAAGAAAATATGGCTATTACCTTTAAATTCAATTATTCAAACCATTTCTAAAAGTGGATGACTTTAAAAAAATACATTGAAACAGCTAGCTCAATTCTAGCCAAATATCTGAGTAATTTTGTGAGAGCCATCCTATCTTTATTGAAAATAATGACCTGAAATAAAGGTAAATCTGAAAACATTTGAAGCTATCCTCCTCTATAAGACTCCAAGACACATTTAAATGGGCTCAGTGTTTACCTCTCATCTTTACTGAATTGATAATTTACTTTATTCCAGCTTGGTTACTCTACAAAATGAAGCTAATGCCTTCTAATAATGGTTGGCACAAAATACAGTGCTACTTGGACATGTTTACATGAATTTTACATAAATGAATAGCTAAAGTAATGGTGTCTGTCAGTGCAATATTTATCATTACTTACTGAATTGCAAGTGCATAGTTTAAAGGCCATAGCTTCGTACCAATGAAAATCTGCACAGGTTGCTCCAGCAAACATAATTTTTTCTGTGATTTTAGCCTCAGCTGCAACCTAGTGGCCAGCCGTATTAGCTGTGATTCAACTGTCAGCAAAACAGAGCTGTGTCAGTGCAGACCTGCAGACACTGCTCTTCTGGGCTGTGTTACTGTAGTCCTGTGCCAGTCCCATTCAGACAGGTACAACCTACTGGGGACTTGTGGAGGTCTCCTGGAGGGAGGTTCAGGAAGGCATAAGTTTCCCACAGCATCCCTGTCACCTCTGCCAGAGCCAGGTGGGCGTTTCAGATGTCCTGGTGCATCTCTAAAGGGTTAAAGTCTGATGTATGAGTTGTGATGGGTCCCTGGGTCATATGTAACCTTCCTGTAGATACCTGCAATGTGAATGGAGGCTGAAATACCATTTGAGATGTCTCTATTAGCAGACACTGACTGACAGACAGACAGAGGGGAGAGGGATATTCTCTGAAAGTCAATCAGCTCAGCTTAAAACACAGAGAATTGAATGATCCCTGAATATGCCTTGAAGATTATTTCATCCAGTTGGCCAAGCTAAAGAAATGTCATAACCGTTAGACTTATAAAGTTTGTGGAAATTATTCCAGTCCCAAAATTAAAAAGAAGGAAATAACAAGGAAATGAAGCTCAGGATTTTTACTTAATATAAATCTGTATGCTGACACAGAAAAAGGATTGAAGGGGGTGGTTCATCAGCACTGAAAGCACATGACCCTGTCACACGAGCTGCAGAAATAGCTCCTAAGGGTTGGTACAGATCAATCTGAATAGTCTGAGGTTGTGTTTTAGAAACATCCCTGCACGTGCCAAACCCCAACCTCATATTCCTGTATTAATTCTTATGGTCCCCATGTACTTGCAGATAGTCCCTCAGAACTGGGATTGAGGTTGAAAAGAAATCAGAATCACCTCACAACCCCCAGTTCTGGGGTTGTGACAATCCTGACAGATTCAAAAGGTGAAAAATCAAACTTAAGGAGTTTATTTCTGAATCTACACATGCAGAATTCAAGGATGAGCAAAATACCAGAATGAGTGCAGCAAGAGGTGACGAGAGTTGGCAGCTGAACCAAACCCAATCTCCAGGAAGGCAGTTAAACTCACTCCAGAGGAAAATGTTCTTACTAAGGATAGCCAAGAATCCACAGACTTTGATTTCTTTATTTTAAGTTTGCCTGTTTGCTGCTTTGTATCCAGTATCCCCCATATATCGTATGGCATATCCCCCAGACCCCAGAGTGCTTTCAGGACATGGTTCATAGGAATATGGATAGATTCACAGGAATAAGATTTCCTTTGACATATTTCCAAAGTGCACAGGCTAGCGTGGTGTAGGATTCCAGCTTTATGAGGGGAAGAAAGTCCTTTTTTTGGTTACCTTTCTCAGTCCCAGCATCCTGTGCGACACCCATACATCTGCATTCAGCCTTACTGCTCAGGTTTAAATTGGCTTAATTAGTAGCATTGATTGAAGTGAGAATCATGGGAGCGGGGGGAACTTACGTAATAATTTTTCAGTAATTTTTACTAATTTAATTCTGAGTTGTCAAACACTAGAATGATTGTCATGGGTCAGCCATGGAGTGGATTTTGTATTGGAGCTTGGCCCAAGTTCTACCTCACCCCAAGCTACTCCTAATACTCACTCAGGTAGTTAGGAGAACAGAAGCAGTGTTTTAAACCAGTCTTCTCTGAGCCACTTGTGACTGATGCCTGAGTGCAATTCCTTGTGGCTGCCTGAACTGGAACCATCCTGGATGCAAGTCAGAGCCACACTGGATGCTGAGCTGCTCTCAGCTGGCCGCTGAGAGGATGTTTACATCCATTCAGAGCTTAGAATCCTAAGAGTTCGACTTGGTGAAGTTTTAGCAGATGATTCCCTCATATCAATAGATTTCACAGTGCCACTTCTTACCTATGGACAAAATCATCATGACTATAAGGTTTTTGAGCTTTAGCTTCAGTTCACATATGGCATGTGCCTGCGGCAGGGTCTAGGTTGGCCACAATTCTCAAAGAGAAGAGATGCTAAAAAGGACTGACCCATCAACAGATTCTCTTTAATTTCCCTTGCATTCAAAGTGATCTGTTCCAAGTTATTTTAGCTGAGAGATCACATTCAACATGCAAAGCTGAGATTTCATTACACAGTTTATCACACCCCCGAGTTTAAATCAGGAGTAACACTCCCCAGCGCTTATCATGGCCACCGTGCTGCATATAAAACCTATCAAAGCTCCTCCTCCATGAAGTGAAGGGGATCCACACCAACATCAGCAATCAAGGCAGCAGGCCCTCCTGTGCCTCAGTGCCCAGATTATATATATATAATTATAGCTGTAATGTAGTTATAATTATATAAATATAACAATACATATCAATTAAATGCACTATAAAATATAATTATAGATGTAGAATATAGCTGTATTACATGTATGATTTTATCTGTGAAAGAAAGAGTACAGGCTATGAGCATATAAAAAAAAGTCATACCTTACGCCCTTTCATGCATAGGTGAGTACTAACTCAGGTCTTGCTGTGTATCTAATGAAATGCAAATTCCTTCACCAGCTTTTTTATCAACTTACCTACACACTTCCTGTGTGCTCTGCTCCTGGAGGGACAACCATGTGGGTGTGGGTGTAACCTTCACAAGATATATGGCCTGCACTGCAGTGTCCAGCAGCTCCCTTCCCCAAAGATTGCATTTTGGTTATGATTTTCTCTCTGACTAACACAGGAAACATCTTATTTGAGATTCTCCGACTATTGCTTCCACCAGGAGCAGGATTGCAATGTCTATATTTTTCCCACTGATCCCTCAGGCAGCTGCGTTCCCTTAAACACCTGGATGTTCCACATTATGCAGAGTGTTCTCTGTAAAGGGCTGTGATAAATGATGAGATTCAACTGCTGGGGGAGTAACCTAATCAACATACAAGGTCACATTCAAAAGCTGGAATGTTGCTTCCCAGTTAGAGCTATGTATCAAATGGAAGGCAAGGGATTAAATATTGATGATTTCCTTCACTGGGCTAGTGATTTCTTTCAGGGAAGCAGTGGCAGTTTCTCAGCCTATATCCATACTTCCACTAGGTATTTTTTATTTCCTTCAAGTCAAGAAGAATAAATCTCAAAAAAAATTTTGAAAAAATACCCTGTAGTGAAGACAAACTCAGAGGGTTTTTGTTTGGTTGTTTTTTTTTTTTTCCCCATTATTCTTTCACATTCTGGATAGAAATGGCAAAGGTAATTATCCACATTCCATTTTCAATTACCTCAGTTTCCTGATCCAAATTCTACTTTACTGATATCATTAGGGATTGCATAGATGCTGCAGAACAGATTTAAGTTCACACACGTTGAAGGCAGTAGGAACTTCCAGGTGATGTTTGACAGGAGATGTTTCTGAATGAGATCCAGAGCGAGCCTTAGTGCACTGAAACAGCTGAATCTGACCACTGTGAGAGATGTTCAGGACAAGGGAGTTGGATCACTGGCACTGAACAGGTCTTCTTCCCTAGTCTGCTTATAAAAAGTGATGTGGCAAAATATTTCAGTGACCAGAAGAGATTTTCAGCTGTGTCTTTCACAATGATAGTTTTGGGGCTGTGGCTGTCACCACACCGTGCAGCCAGAAGCCCTCTGTGCACCATTTCCCAATTTACTGGATCACACAGAGGTTTGGGTTGGAAGGGACCTTTAGAGGTCCTCTAGTCATGAGCAGGAACATCTTCAGCTACATCAAGTTGCTCAGCACCCCGTCCAACCCGACCTTAATTGTTCCTTACCCCTTTTACCAATGATTCATTGCCTTCTCAGCATCACACATCTGTGCTGTAGAACAACTGGGTGTAATTTTTCAGTGATTTGTGGACTCAATGCACAAAGGCTCCAAAGCAGTTTGAAAGTTAGCATACTATTTGGAGAACAGCTTCTGACTACAAATATTGATATTTACTTGAAACTGCTTCTTTTCAAATGGAAATATTCACTCCCTTACCCAATAAAAAAATGGTCCCACATCACCTGGTCTTATCACAGAATTACAGGATAGTTTGTGTTGGAAGGGACCCTTAAAGGTCATCCAGCTCTACCCCCCTGCAATGAGCAGAGTCATCTTCAGCTGGACCAGTTTGGACAGTGCTCAGACCCCCTTGAATGTTTCCAGGATGGGACATCCACCACCTCTCTGGGCATCTGTTCCAATGTTTTACCACCCTCATTGTCTAAAAATTGTATTTTATGCCTAATCTAAACCAAATATCTTTCGGTTTAAAACCACTACTCCTTGTTTTATTGCAATAGATGCTGATAAAATCTTTCTTCTAGGCCCCTGAAAGGCAAAAATGCCAGGATAAAGTTTCTCTGTCACCTTCTCCTCTCCAGGCTGAACAACACCTTGTGAAATGATCTGAAGTTAGTGAAATGGGTGGGGGGAAAAACCCCAAACTAACACTTTCATGTCAAGGCCATGAAGTCCATCATGTCCTGAAAATACTTTGTTTGCAAGCTCCCTTTGCTTAGACTCTTAACTTTTCTTGATCACTGGATATTTTTGCTGTAATAACTGCCTCATTGTATAATTAATTTCACTGGAGAATTCATTCGTACAGTTATTGCTTTGCATTTTTCAATAATTAATTCCCCGTAAGTAGGTTCATATTTTTTTGTATACTCACTGTAATATTCCTGACTTATCTTTAAGGTTACTGAACCAATCTTCTCCCCAGACATTCTCTCTGTCCTTTTCTTGTTTCCCTTACTGTGTCCTTCACTCCTGCAGCACTCTCCAGTCCTCACACAGCAATGACAACCTTTGTTCCTTTCTTTGAGGGCAAAGGAACTCAGTCTCAGGTTAAACTAATGCCTGGCTAACTCTGATCTTGGCAGTGGTGGGGTAGTCCCAGGGCCAGCAGGGTGGGCTGGAAGTGGCCAGTAAGGGTTTGTGAGGTCTGATGTTGAGGACTTGGAGGGCTTTAGAGGACTTTATGATGCTCCAAAGACCTGCAGTGAATAAAAGGACCTGAGAGGAGATTTCAAGGTGCCTAGCGGGGGAAACATGGGGTGAGGCCATTTAATGGTGTTTGAAGGGGTTTTGGTAAAAGGAGGTTGTTTATTTCTTCTCATGAGGAATAATAAATAGAGCAAGTTTGGTGAACTCACATCTCTTGTGAGTTTCAAGAAATATTCTGTGTATTTCTGGATCATAGCACTCAAGTCTTACTCATTTTTGCTTTATTTCAAATGTTGACATTCACAAAGTTTGTGTTTCTTCCCAGCATGATTATTTCTCAAACACAACTTTGATCCCAATACCTGTTTCATAATTTCACAAAAAGTGATTGTCTATTAGTTGGTATCCCATCATTTGAGTTTTCTGATCAAACAAATCAGTGTTAGGGCAACAGTACTTTGGGGTTTTTTATCTGTATGCTACATGGTACCGATGACTGTTAATAAGTAAACGGCTTCTCAGTACAACTTTGTCTTTGCAAAACTGATCCTGACTCCAGGCTTTTTAATCTTGTACTGGAGTTATGCCACTCTTACACAGAATAAACTTGTTATATCCTTTAGGTAGATACAGTCCAATGAGATGGATTCTCCACACAGTCTCTTAGAAGAATTTCTTAAGTGAATTTTTATGCTTTCGGGTTTGTAAATTTGCTATTGGAAATATTTTCTGTTTCATTCTTTTTTCTTTTTTTTTATCTTCCAAGTAAAATTTCTGCCACAAAGCTTAATTACTCTCTAAAGGAGGTGAAAAAAAAAGAGAACTCAAAAAAATTACAGCAACATATTTTCTGGCTCCTTTGCTCAGTCCAGAGGACACAATTCAAACTTTCCTGATGACTTTGTTTGCCTTTGGATTAAGTTCTGACTGCAAGGTTTGGGTTTCAGACACATTTCTGAAGCACAAAACACTGTTCAAATCACCAGCCCCAAAGGGATCCGTGCTTCAGGGAAAAGCAGACAGGGGACAATTAAATGATGATGTCTGGATTTGTCAGGCTTATCGAGACTTTTTGTATCAAAGCAGAACTCACATCTTAATATGTCAGGGCTCATCTAGCTTAAATAGCCCATGATATTCCAAATATTAGGTTCTAAGGTGAATCTGAAATATTATCAGTAACCACTGTTAGAAAAGTGATGCACTCTTTAGGGATTAATCCAAATATCATTGGAGTTGTTAGGAGCTTTACTTTAAATACATTGGATTGGAGATACACCTGATTAATCCGCTTTTAATCTGCTGATTTCATGGCCTCTTGCAGCCTGGTATGAGTTCACTCAACCCACAATCTGCACTGGCTAGCAGCTATTAATAATGGCAGCGTGACACTGACTTTGAATGATGAAATCCTTTCTCCTGTCAGCATCAGAGCTGGCGTTTCACCGATCGTGACTCTGCAACTTCTCCTCATCTTGGAGGGTGGGCACTGGAGGGGCTCAGGTGTGCACACAGACCTGAGACTGATTCAGCTGGTCACAGCCTGGTGCTAAAAACACCAAGGCTGTGGCTTCAATCCCCATCTGGGCCATTTACTTAAGATTTGGATGCGATGATCCTTGTGTGTCCCTTCCAACTCAGAAAATTCCATTAATTTGTGGATAGATCAGATCCTTGGCCCTATTAGAAGCACAAAATCTTTGCTATTGCAGCTCCTGATGTAGGCATAGCACACCCGGATCAGCACATTTGATGGACTCGAGATGCTCAGAAACTCTGCCCTTGCTTATCCCTCATTAAAACAAGATTTAAGATTAACTTTATTTGAATGCATTAGCATACATATATTACCATTATTCCTTAATATTTCATAATGAAAACATATTAAGATGGCTATATAGGGGAACTGACTCTCTGCTGGATGAAATTTGCCGGCATAATACACTCACACAGGATTCAAGCTTTCCCTCTTGCCTGCCAGAAGAAGGTATTGTTAATAACATTAAAACAAAATTTTAAAAACTGTGAAGACATAGGTGTACATGGTTCATTGCCATGGGAAAGGAAATGAAATTTACAGTTCAGAGAAGTTAAATTTTAAAAAAATAAGAAAAATAAAACAAAAAAGAAGAGAAAATAATTTAGGTTTAACATTTCACTACAAAATGACAGTTCCAAATTTAAAATATTATGAGTTTTGAGATATATTTCTTAAAATTTTCCTTCTTGTTTAGAATGGAAACATTTTGAAAAATTGTTTCCAATTGTGCAAATCTCAGTGTTTCCCTCAGGATTGAATCTAGCGTTTGTTATTGAGTTGCCGACTCCACAAATATTATGTACAGATTCTGGCAAAGACTATGTCTTCCATTGGTGAAAAGAAAAAAATATTCTCACTTGGCTTAAGGTCTTCCCCCACACTCTGTGAATGCCTGCAACAGATCTCCAGTGTCCCAGCATTTCTTGATTCTTCCTGCAACAACCTGTGTCCATGATCCATGCACCCTGTATCCCTGACAAGGGTTTCTCCCATGAGCCTACTTTGTGAACCAATAATTGTATTAATTCTGACCATTAAAATCAAACCTTGGAATGCAATTTTCTGGTAGCATCCTAATTGTAAAGAATAAATATGTGTAACTATGCTTTTCTTGTCATTTCAGAGAGATTTTTCAATTAGACTGAAATTCTAATGCACTTGACAAACTCATATCAGCTTTAATCTGAGAGGAGTGCAGAGGATTTATGCTCAGCCATCTCTGTCATCAGTTGCTGCTGCAAAATTTACAGGCTCCATAGGTTCTTTCTTTCTTATATGGAGATAAGTATAGCCTCTAAAAAGCTGATAACCTTTGGATGCATTTTTCTCCTGTAGAGGAAACTTGTGTTTTCCTCAGGGATTTTGAAGCCCTGCTATTTTCAGTAAAGAATTCTTTTCTTCACAGAAATGTATTCCTGGGACAGTCTGCATTAAAACTATTCTATTTAGTCATATGTTATTTTTAACAAAGCCACATATTCCAAAGGTAATCCATCTTTCTTTTGATTTCTGAATAACTTTCAGGTCCAATTGTTCATCCTTCCTACCACTCAATCACACTGAATCTAGGAAGAGTAGCTGTGGCCTCCAAGAATATCAACACATGTTGCTGCTTAGTTATTAGAATAACCCAAACAAGCACCCTCTCTCCCTAAAAACCCCCACAGCTATTTACTTCTTGCTTTAGTTCCCTTCTGTTTTAGTGGTAGCTTAATAAGCTAAGTTTTTTAGAAGATGCAAAGAAAAATTACATTTTGCACCTCGAACCATTCTCCAACACTTATTTCAAACAGTCATATTCCCTTTCCTCAGTTTTCTTTCTGTTTTACATCTTTCTGCTCTTCACTTGCTGTCACAAGACAAACTCATGGGATTTGTTACAGTTACGCTCAGCACCAAGTTATGAGAACATATCATGTTTACATTTTTGGCTAAAATACCCACAAAAGTTTACATCTGATATTTTTTGGCATGTACTGATTTGTGAAACTTGGTGTTAATGCAATCATGCCAAAAAACTTAAAAGAAAATAGAGACTGGTGACCAAAAGCTAAATTGCTTTCTTCCACACTCCTCCACCAGATATATCTTGTATCGTATATTAGGGTTTTTCTTAAATGCACACATTCTTTAATGTTACTGGAAAGTTAGGGAGGAAGAAAAGGGAATATGTTTCAATGTTGGATTCCAGTCAAACTATCTTTGGCAGGTCTGAGTGAAAAAAGAAACAGCGAAGTTTTCAGAAATCTCCTTTAGAAGGAGATCTTTACCAGAAAAAAAAAAAAAAGATAATAATTGCTTTAGCATATTAGAAAACACTAAAAATTTTAGGATTGAAATCCTGACTTCATTGAAATCCTTAGCAAAGCTCCAGCTTGCTTCAATGAGACAAAATTATTTGTTATAAACTCTCTGATCTTGGAAGATTTTGGCTGATGGAAGTAATTGCAGATGATCTAATTTGGACAAGGAACAATCAATTAAATGATGAGCGATGTCACAATGTTCAGCAGCCCACTGAAGAAAAAAACCTTATCCTGAAAGAAACCAAATATCAAGTCAGGCAGGGTTTACTGTAAAGAACAAAATTAGACTCACCCAACATTTTTTCTTCTAACTCAGGCCTCTTCTTTGAGCTTGTCGAGGCTGAGATTCAGCTCCAGCTACAGACATCTCCATGCTGGCACCCCCATCTGGATGGACTCCTGAAAGTGTTTAAATTGCTATCAGGATCAGAGGGAAGCTGGTCAAGCAACCTGCAAAGCAATTTGACTCAGGCTACCCCCAGTGTCATGATGCTGTTCCCAGTCACTCAGGGAGGAAACCTGCTCCTCTGGAGGGAAATTTGCCCCCCTGAATTTCAGACAAGATGCAGTGTGCACCCCTATAGGCCATTTAACTCCTCATTGACCACAGAGGGAGCCCAGAAAATGAAAATTAATTGAGCTTAGACCTCTGAATTTTCTTTCAAATAAAAGAATCTTGTAAAAAGAGGGCTTTTGCAAATGTTTGTGGCAGGCTGGCATGTCAATCAAATTGATCCCTAATCATTACAGACATCTACTTGACTCTAGTAGCTTCTTGGCAGACAGAGGATGGTGATGGGGTAAAAGCCCAGGGAAATACTTCAGGCTTGGTAAAAAAAAAGTCAGAAAACCACTGCAATGAAACTTTGGGATCAATAAGGTGCTTGAAATTTCTGTGGAGGAAACAAACGTGAATTTTTATACTGGCCTTGAGGAGCACCATCACCATGTAACATAGCTTCTGCATAAAAAATATGTCTTAGAGCATTTACCCCTCTTAGCATGAGACTTTTTTTTTGACATCTGACTCCTACTTAGACATGACTCCTTAGTGTGTTTCAGAAGGGAGGTGGCTGAAAATAGAATCAATGCTGTTTTAAAAATAGGAAAGCTATTAAAAATAGGACACTACAGCTTGAAAAAATAATATTTTTATAAGTAAAGGCTATTGTGAGAAAGGCAATTCCAGGAGTCTAGCATTAACAAACGAGAAAATCACAGGGATGTAGTGTAAAAAAGCTATGCATTTAACACTGGAGATAAGGAAAAAATGTAAATTATATAATGCTTGCCTTGCCATTAGAAAACAGGACAGATGTTTATGTCGCTTTTGGTGGCTCTACGTAGTTGAGTGTTGTCTGATGTCCATCAGGAGCTGTGCACACTTGCCAGAGTGAGGCAGGACCACAATGCCCTTAGTGCCAAACTTTCCCCTTCTGAAGGTGCTCTTAACCAGTTTGGAAGTTTTCAAATACCCTGAGGTACTGGAAAGTAGAAATTATGGAGGCAACATAACATGGCGAGATCAGCATCTCTGCAAGCAGGAAGCAGCATGAAACTCTGAAGAGAAGAGACTGTAAAGTTGCCAAATTAATATCCACAACCTCCTTTCCAGAGCTCCACATCTTACACCAGAAATTCAGTCCCTCAGTGGGAAGTTGTTAAAACTTCTTGTTAAAACTATTGTCTCTGCTTCTAATGAACATCAAAATCCTAAAGGTAGAGCTTATTTTCTCTGGATGAAGGCTCACAGGAAGCCTCTATGAGGGATAACAGAAGCGGGAAACTAGGCTGAAGGCAAAACATAAATGGAACTGGTCAAACTGGAGAAGGAGCAGCTTTGTAAAGGTTGATATCAGATGATGAAGGAGGCAAGAATTTCTGTATAGGCGCTACTGTGAATTTTATAAATGAAATTGAACTAGATGGTCAAAATCCTGCTACAGACTCTCAGCACTGGAAAATATCAGCTTTCTATCCTGGGAACTGAGTCTGTGAATTTTATTAATTGGCTACAAAAGGCTATGGTCTCTGCTTTTCACGGATTCATGTTTATTACAACATGAGAAATCATCAGTTAGGCTAATGAGAGGGATGGTCCTCAGGGGTCTCTGAAAAGAGAAATTATCAATTCTTCTAAAGCAATACATGCTTGAGATACATTGGCAAATGTCTCTGTCATTTCTTCCAGGAAGCACAGATTTCTTGAGGCGTTAGCAAACTAGAGACACTTCCATTTATGTTTCGCCTTCAGCCTAAGTTTCCTGCTTCTGTCACCCCTCATAGTGGCTTCCTGTGAGCCTCCACCAAGAGAAAATAAGTGACTTTTTGCTAGATCCACTATTTAATAAATGCTTGCTAAAGAGTTTTAATTTTTTTTTTTTCTGTATTGGAAACACTACAAAACATTATGGCAAGAATGAGCATAATTTTCCTGTTGCACTGGGCCAGTTTTGACAGGAACCATATGTGGCCAATCTCAGAATCTCGTATCTTCATGCAGAAGTAAATTGATGCAAATTAACGTGGGTTTTTTTACATTCTATTTTAAAATTTCATTACTGGGCACGTGGTTAGGGTCATAATTCCCCATAAGATACCTGGTACTACCAGGTTGCTCTCTTACTTGTTCCCAGGGACAGCAGACAAATTAGTAGCATCCATGGAGAGGCTGTAATTCTGACATCTTGCCCCATGCCTTTCATCCATGTAGGAAGCCCCACTCCAGAGCAAAGAAGGAAATAGGTTCCCTGTCTATATATCTGCCAGGACTTTCCCACTTCCTTACCCTCTCAGATCCATCCATGAACCTTGATGCAGCTCCATCACCTGTGTGTTCTAAGACCTGCCCTACTTTGCTTTGAGTCTTCAGTGGTGTGAAGCTGGGAATACCCACAGAACTGTAAATTCAGTACCAAAATTTGCCTAAGGGATAATTTCAGTGCAATGCAGTGCTGTGACAGGATAATGGTCTCCTGGCACAATAAAACTGCCAAAAAGAAGCCAAGCAGTTTATGGATAATAAATGTCAAATGGAGGTAGATGTTTATTTTCAGAATATCACCAGCCTATTATCCTGTCAGACCCTCCTGTTTGGATTTCTTTACTTCCATTATGGTAAATGAATAAAGAAAAGTAAGGAATGAGATGTCCTGCAGGTCAATCACAAGCTTGTTCAGCCTGAAGGCTCCAGTAAGGCATTCGTTTACTTCAACATAAATTGTTTGAGCAGGTGCCTTGCTTTGGTTCACTGACACAGTGAACAGGAATCCCTCCACCTCTTCCAGGGGGTGTTTGTGTTCCAGTCTTGTAGTTCCCACTGCTGTTAAACCTTTTATTCCTGTTAATCTTCATTCCAGTGAAGGGGGGCACATGGAGGGGAAACAAGGAGAAAACGTTTGTCCCTGCCCCGCACACTGCTGGCATCTGAATCAGCTTGGCAGAGAGTAGCATCAAATGGTCTTTAAAGGGGTAGATGAGGGGGTGGTGGGCAGAGTCAAACAGGACATGCTTGTGTGGGTATGATCACCCCGAGCTTCTAGAAGTGGATAAAGGGTATCTCCATTTATGTCCATATTGCAAATAGATGGGGGTTGAGTAAATCCAATGCCATCTTTTATCACAGAATCACAGAAATCACAGAACGGTTTGAGTTGGAAGAGACCTTAAAGCTCCAAATCCCCTGCCATGGGCAGGGACACCTTCCACTAGATCAGGTTGCTGCAAACACCATCCAGCTTGGCCTTTAGCGCTTCCAGGAATGGGGCATCCACAACTCTGGGCAGCCTGTACCAGTTGCCAGAGCTTCACCACACTCATAATAAAGAATTTTTTTTTACGTATGTTCCCTCAGTTGAACATTTCACACTCTTTACTCCTTTTTTGTTGTTGTTTTTGTTGGTGGTGATGGTCTTTATTAATTTTTAATTATCTATATATTCATATTTTATGTCGGTGTTTAACTATTAAATAATCACTACATTACTATTCATTTTTATTAGTATTAAACAAGAAGTATGGTACTGGTAAAAACAGTCTGTGCCCCAAAAGATGGCACAGTCTGTTGCTGAACAAAAAAAGAAAGTAGAAGAGGAGTTGGTTATGCTTTTATTTGCTGCTGCATATAACAAAACTCAGAGCTGCTGTAGTGGGCAAGATGTCATGAACAGGCCATGCCAGCCTGGGTCTGAAGAGTGGTTATAAAGGGAAACAAGCAGGAGTGTCTGAAATGGGGTGAAAAGAGTGTTTTCAATGGAAAATACGATGAAGCAAAGACCATCATGCAAGAAGAATGCTGTGGTAACATTTGATCTCACAAACATTACTTATTTTGTGTGCAGCTTTCCATTCACCATCTAAGTAAAGTCAAAAGGTCTCCAGAAAAAAAAGCACCATGACTAAGGGACTGCTTGGCAGCTTTCCTGTGCAGAGAAAGCCAAGGGCACAATATTAACCTTCAGACTTCACTCTGGTCCCTTTCTCTTCCTTCACTGGGTCTCCTGAGATTGCTCCACCTTCTCTTGGAGTAATGAGAAGATGTTTTTTTACTCTCCTTCTTTCTTTATGGCTAAAAGAACAACATCCAAGACAAAACCTCTCCACAGAGGAGTGATCTGGACATGAGCCCTAATATTCCATTAACAGCAATGTGGACTTTAGCATATGTATTTCCTAGGAATGACGGAACAGCTGAGGATCAGCCTTTGAAAACAGCACTTCCAGGGGGAAGATGGATCTGGGCAACAAGGGAAAGAGTGTCATGATAAGGCTGTTTCAGGATTTTCTCATTGTAGATGGATGCAGATCTTGATGCTTGCTGTGACTCTTAATTAACGAGGCTCTGCGGACAGATGCAATTAACATTGATACAGAAAGGGAACAGATTTATTGAAGCATTCCACAATTTCTGCCCATAGGGATCCTTCCATGCCCTTTTTGACAGGGTTTTTCTTCCCAGTTGCAGGAAGTGCAGGAAGTCTTTGGTGAACAACCTGGATGAATGACAGCACCTGACAGCACAAGTGGCACTTACGCTCTCTAAGAGTGCGGTCATCTCCCCAATTCAACCAGCTTTACATGGGCAGGTAGCGACAGGACAAGAGGGAACAGTTTTAAACTAAGAGGGCAGATTTAGATTAGATTTTAGAAAAAATCTTTTATTGTAGAGGATGGTGCGACCCTTGCACAGGTTGCCCAGAGAAGCTGTGGATGCCCCATCCCTGGAAGCTGTGGATGCCTCATCCCTGTCCAAGGCCAGGTTGGATGGAGCTTGGAGAAACTTGGAATAGTGGAAGGTGTCCCTGTGCGTGGCAGGGGGTGGAATGAGATGAGCTCTAAGGTCCTTTCCAACCCAAACCATTCTGTGATCCTCTGATCTGAAGGTCAGGGATCTGATCTAAACAAACCATCAAGGAGCCATCTATAGTACCTTGAGGCAGGCAGTCATGTCCAAAGGCTGTTTCATCCCCAGCTAAAAAGAGTTGAAATTCTAAGGTGAACCCCCTGGTGAAGATGTCTTTTTGATGATTATTAATGGACCTACCTAAACTGATAAGGCTAGACACACATTCTTAACAGCCAAAGTTATGTGAGCTGTAGCCCATCCCATAAATGAATTTCATTGCTTCCTATTGCATATTATTTCAATATTGCAATACAAAATACACTCTGCAAGACGAAATCAGAAGAAAAATGACTAGGTGATAAAATTATGAAAGTTAATTATATCAGATGAAATTATGGGATTTTCAATTATGTTTTTATTTCAATATTAACAGTCCTTAATATTTAATTTTAAATTCTGACACCTCTGTTAATCTACCTAGAATAATCTTGGACTGAGATATTATTTCCATTTATATAAATAATTTAAACTAATTTCAAGAAGTTTAGGGTTCTTACCAAAGTTATAAAAATGTGAAATCATTTAAACTGTGAAAAGCACAGAGCAAGTAGCAGGAAGTTGGAGTTTAGGCATCAAGAAATGGGAAAATTCTTTATTTTTGTCTGGAAGGATGGCATTTGCTATGGTGATGCTGTGATAAAATCTTATGGAGTTCTGAAACTATCTGTTCAATTTATTTGTACATATTATAGTTTAGCTTAATCACAGATGCAAATCATGTCATTAAAAGCTCTCCAACCCTGTTTATGCATCTAGGACGTTTAGGATAATTTTATTTAACTAATAAAAATGATTTTTAGAACCCTTGGTTTCTGTACTTTAATTAAATTCCTGGATCCATGTGAAAGTCATTTGGCACCTACTATGCAGAGGGAAGGGAAGTTAATCACTTAAGTTAATCTTTAGAAAATAAGAAATTTGTCATTCACTCTTTTTTAGCAAAACAGACACAGAAAAACAGAGAACCCAAATAAGGGTATTCTGTGTTATTCTGTATATTTTTTTATGTAAATGTATACAGATAAAAAATGCTCAACATTTGCAAAAGTGTGTCCCAGATTCTGCTCACCACTGAAGGTTAACATAAGAATAGATATACAGATATAGATAGATAGATAGATAGATAGATAGATAGATAGATAGATAGATAGATAGATAGATAGATAGATAGATAGATAGATAGATAGATAGATAATGTTAAAAGTATTTTTTACTTTCTCTTTGTGCTTTAGGAAAGAAACCACACCGTCCACATTTTCACTTTTTTTTCATCCCTGAGGAGGGTAAGGTTGGAGAAATATGATCTGCTCCAAAGCTGGTGAGTTTTGCATCCACAGTGCAAGACAAGAAATATTAGGAAAGTCATAACAGACTCCTATAACCTTCTGATGATGGAGGTTGAGCCCCTTCTTCATGTGGCTGGTGCCATCACTTGCCTGTTTTCTGTCTTAGAAGGTCTTGGTGTAATATTCAGAAACCTGCTTGCTGAAGTTTATTTCATGTTATCCCAGTTGCCAAGGTCATGCAAAACATGCTAATCCTTTCTTCTTTTATATCTGCTTTCTGTATATTTGAGAAAAACCACTGTGTCCCCTTTGTTCTTTGCCTTTGCATACACATTTATCAAGGAATATCCTCAGAGGCACCAGCGCTGTCCCAAGAGAATGGAAAACAGGTAAAGCATGAAGAACTGAAGTTTGCAGAGGGGAGATGGTTTTGGATAAGGGGAAAATCTCATAAACACTTGGGAAGGGGAAGGAGTAGGATATTGGTGGTGAGACACTGGCACAGGTTGCCCAGAGAAGCTGAGGATGCCTCATCAATGCAAGGATGAGCAGGGCTCGAAGCAACCTGGGACAGTGGAAGGTGTCCCTGCTCATGACAGGGAGGTAAAACTGGATGTTCTTTAAGGTTGCTTCCAACCTAAACCATTCTATCTGTGATGATCCTGTGATTCTCAGAGTACCATGTCATATTCAATAAGTTAGCCCTAATATGCAAAGTACTTCATGTTTTTGGCATGGCATTCCTCAAAGACAAATTAATTCATCTCCTTTTGGCAAGACAGAGCCATTCACAAAAACAGACAGGACAAATGTTCTGACTTATAGCAGAGCTATAAGAGCAATTAGTTTACTGAAATACTGAAATTCTACTTCATAATCCCTCCCCGTGGGAGAGTGTGTCGCTGAAATCGGCATAGCAAAGACAGAAGAGGTTCTTCATGGGTTTCATAACCAATTCAGCAGGGCAACTTGACTTCATGGGAGATAGAAGCAGAAATATTTAAACAGATTTAGATTTGCTTTTGAAAAGTTTTGTTTATCTTTTATTGCAATTTAATTAAAAACCATCGATAGCAAATGATGAGGTTTCTGCTGCAACAAGTTGCTTGGGCAATTATTTTCATGCTGATCACAAAAGAATATTGAAGTCAAATCCAATAATAAAACTCAGCAAAGAACATCAGAGAAAAATTATTTACTGAGACATCCATTCATGGTTTGTTGAGGTATGACATCTCATGCCATGCAGCAGAACCTGCTTCTTGGGAGGTCTTTCTGAGGCATTTTGAGGCTGTTTCTTGGATAAATGGTGTGAGAGAAGTGAGCACTGATTCCTGAAACTTGCTGTCATGCAGATATAAATTTGCAAGGGAGATAGAAAGAGGACTGCAATGACAGAACTCTCTACAGCTTGGGGAAGGTGCAGAGGCTGTGATGATTTAAGCCCCATTTGGAATGGGAGTAGAAGATGACAGTCACATTATATCAACCCTGACTTATCTTGTCTCCACATGATTTCTCATGTGTAAGCAATGGAAATGATCCTTCAACAAATGAAGCACAAGTGACTTTTTTTGTCCAAAAAGTAGAAATCCAAGTTTAGAGTACACTATAACACAGCATTGAGACAGGATCCTTCAAACAGCAACTTATCCTTGGACCGTTTAGTCAGAATTAAAATTTCAACTCTGGACCACACTTGCCCAAATCAAGTTTATTTCTGGCTCATCTCTTTGTAACTTCCAGCAGCACTGATATTAAACCACATTAGGCCTTAAGCTATAATCAACAGGATTAAGTGACATGACTTAGGGACACATTCCATGTGATGTTGGACTATTTTGGAAAAATAGCCTTTTTTTTTGATGTGCTCAGCTTATGATGAAGTTAAAATTCATTCTCTCTATTCGATCATCATCATAGTTCAAACTACTTGGTGATACTAGACCAAAGAAAGAGTCTTGACAAATCTGCCACAGTACATCCATTTGGGAAATGAACCCATGCATGATAATTACTTTCAGGCAGTCATTTTCTAACCATTTTTCCACCCATTTTACTTTAGAATTAGCATGACCATCTTTCTCCAGTTTGTTATTTGTAATAAAATAACATTAAACAATATTAGCAGACATCCTACAGTCTAATATTTAGCAACTGCTTTTAGCTATCCTGAAGCCTGTTGTAGAAGCAACTGACACTTGTTTTTCTTTTCACAACCATATTTCTGCTCATTTCCTTCTGTGATCTTTCAGACAGTTGTTGTTTCATTACCTCTGGTTGACTGGTCAGTAGCCTTTGACTTTCTATTCTTTCTCTTTGTTTTTAAAAACCTCCACTTTATTTACTTTATCCTATCTTATGGGATTTTACCTTACATCTAGGAGTTCACAGACATCAGACAAAAATTCCAGGATATTTTTGATTTGTTGTCTGGGAATCCAATTTAAATTCATCAAAGTGTTTTCAGAATATCTTCTACTTTTGTTCTGCTTTGGTTTGTATTCTTCCATTTCTGGGACCATTTTTTTAGCCATCTCATTGGATCACATCTCACCCTCATGATGAAAATAGAAGCAAAAATGCTATCAAATATTTATAATACCTTGATGAAGAGTCAAGAGGATCCAGTCTAAGAAAATGTTAATTAATGTGATGTTCCCAGTGTCTGTTCCCTCGTGGAATGATCTAAACCATCACACACCTGAGGTCTTTGGTAAGGGTTAGGATCCATCAAAGGCAAAAGAAATTGCTTAAAGGGGACAGTTTTAGAGAACCACTAAATACAAACGGAGAAGGAGGGGGAGAAGCAGAGGAGGGTGCATCTGTGTAATGTAGTGACAGTGTCAAACTTTCAATGAATAGGTGAGGTTTGTGTGAGGTCAGAATTGCCTGTACATCTCTCTGTTCTGTACTAATTCTGACATTTCAAAATTAACAGGTTCATTTGGGAAGGGGGCTTTTTTATTCTGCAGTTCCTACCTCTCCCCTTTCCTCTGTATTCCTCCCATTCCTCGATCAAAGTTGTCTGAAATGACACCCCTGACACAGTTACTGAACACAATCACAAAAAAAAAGAGGCTCCATAAAACATAGGAAAATTTACAAAAGGGCCAAATTATCTTGTAAGCCCAAGAGTTTCTAGAGGAATGTTTTCTAAAAAGCCAGAATCCAGGGGATATCCCAAAGGGTAAGAAGCCTTGTCAATAATATGTGTCAATAATAAACAACAAATGATATGTTCTAGGAAAGCCACAGTAGCTTCAATAACTGAACTGATTAGGGATGGGGGGTGCAAAGGCAGAATTAATAAAGACTAAATAAGTAAGGGGGAATGTAATTAATTAATATTAGTCCCCAACATTTTACAGAAAACATCTTATAAAACAAATGCAATTTAAATTGTTAATGATTTTCTAAGGGCAGCTTATTAAGGTAATAACAATGCTATAATCTATTTCGAGTTCAGTCTGGTGTTTGACTTTTTGCTGCATAACATTTTGATTAAAAAACTGGTACCATATCATATTAATAGGGCAAATGATAGGAGATTAAAATGGGAAGCTATGATGGAGAGAAGATGCTTTCAGCAGGGTTCTGCACAGACTGTTGCTAGGTCTGGCACGATCCCATGTTTCTGGAAGGCTGGTTGCAATTGCCATTGTTTGGACTCAATGGTCTTAGTGCTTTTTTCCAGTCTTAATTCTTCTCTGATTGTTCTTACATATCTTTTCCTTAGGAGGGATCCAGTTTTCCTGGGTTGTCTCTCTAACCAACAGCTGTATTTTTGGCTCCTAGCAGAGCAGTCCTAGAGTAAGCACCCAAGTTCCCAGGCAAAAAGTGATGACAGGTGACTTGAAACCCTTGTAAAGATCCACTTTATCTAATTTAGGTGATTGAATTTTGGCAGGCAAGATATCTCCTTGGAGGCCTCTAGAGCACCCTGTCTATCTCCACTGACCATGTTGGGAATTTTAGCTCTTCTTTTGAGAGGAACTTGACACTGAGTCAGATAAACTGGATCACGTCCCCTTGGATCACTTGGCCTATATAAATCTACAGTCTCAACTGATAGGGAAATCTGTATTGTTCACTCAGCCTTTCTTGCTTTTAAATTCATTAAATTAGTCGGGTGCAACAAAAGCCTGGTACCACACATGGGAATCACCTTTCCTCTCTGTAGAGCATGTGCTGTGTCAAGAGTTAAGAGCATCCAGAGTTTTCATTAAGGACAAAATATGACCTGAATTAAATACTTGCTTTGCCAGGAATTTAGGGCACGAAAATTGAGTTTCCAGCTGGTGTAAGTGGAGACAAAATCACTGAGTTCCTGGTGTTACAAAGAAATAACAGCCTTCCCTTTTTCTAACACTCTGTTTTTCTTTTTTCTTTGCCTATGTCTTAGTTCCAGTCATTCATAATCTGTTCTTCTATTTTTCTATTTTATAGTCATCCCACAGGAGTAATGTGAAATATAACCAATCAGTATTTGTAAAGCACTTTGAGGCTATCAGGTGGAAGGAAGTGTATAAATGCAAATTGTTACGATTGTTCTCACATTGCTGCCAAGGGACCTGCAAACAGAATCAGGTCCCCATATATTCAGATATACACAGACTTAGTCACATCTTGTGAAGGCAGCCAGAAGATACAAGCTGAAGAAGCACAAGAGGATGGAAGTTTAATAAAATATAAGAAAAGGTCGTTCAGGGATTGTTTATGAGTTCAAGACTGAATCACTGTTCTGTCACAGATTTTTTGCTCCATTTTGCTCCTAGCACTGTCCTCAATACCTGCTTTTGGAATATTACTATACTGTGTTGTCTATACTGGGTTGTGCTGTTCACAGTGTAGTGACCTGGTCATTCTGGGCTCCTCTTGCCATCACAGTAATCTAACACATCTTTTAAGAAGCAATCCTCCTGACTGTGGTTAGACATTCACTTAATAACAAGTAGATCTCATATGATGAGACAAATTACGACCAAGCATTTCTCAACATTGACTATTCATTGTCTGGGGCAGACCCAGACAACTGTCCCAGATGTTGGCATCTACATTTGATTAGTCAAATCCCATCCTATAATTACCTCTGTCAGTAGATTAAACACTGCCAGGGAACATTCCCAAGCACTGGAATGTGCACTGGAATGCAATAATCTATATTCTTCAGTTTTAGAATGGTGCCTGGATTTATTCTGGCCTGAAACAACCAGCACTTTCCCAATGCATTCCTGAGAGTAGCTCAGGATCCAGCACCAGCCAGGGACCATTCTGAGTGGTTAGTTTGGATGCAGCTGCTCTGTTCCTGAGACAGGGATATTTCATGGCTATAGACACTGAGAGGCTGTGCCAGTTGAACCCAGAGCTAGGAACTGGACCCAGAGCTAGAAACTGGACCATGGCACTGCTGGTTTTACCAGGAGAGTCATGCCCACAGCTCGACACCTATCACAAATGTGACTGGGAACATTCAGTGGTTCACAAAAATGCCTCCTGATGTCCAAAGCTGACAGAACATTGCAGGCCTGATGGATCAGAGCCTTTTTTCAGTACCACTCCATGGGAACAATGTGGCAAAGACAGGAACAAGACCATATTCCCTGCAGGCAGCTTTCAAATGCTTCACGCTCCTGCAACCACAGTCACACTGGGTTTGGTTCGTTTTTTGATTGCTTTTTTGTTCCTGTTTGTGTTCCTGGGATTTGTTTATTGTTGTTGCTTTAAGATTGTTTATTTGTGTGTTCTTTGTTAGATTTGGTTTTGTATTTTTTGTTTTGGTATAGGTTTATTGTTCCTTTATTGCCTTATTCTGTAAAAGACAGAAAGAAAGAAGCTATGCTGATACATTTTGCATGGACTCATGACCATGTAGGTTTGCTATTCATGAAACAAGTTCTCTTGTTCCCTGTTATAAATATCTTAAAGCAATGCAGCTTTTAGGAGTAATAAAGTACTTTATCTTCAACCTCCTTTCCTAGGTAATAAATTAATTCATTTTCATATTCCTTTTTTACCTCCTACTGTAACCACCATGCCCTCATGATATTTAACAGCCAACAATATCACTAGGACTGTTATTGCATATCTCTTGATTTTGTGTCAGTTTAAAGGAGTAAAATCCTGGATCTGGCTGCTCTTTGCTCCTTCTCATCAGTTTCTGTAGCAGGTTCTCTCACCACACTCCTCCCTGCCCTCACAGGATTCACTGCAAAGGCCATCTCAGGCCACCTCCAAAACAGCAGACTAAGGGGGACAGAATTAGCAGAGGCAGCTGCAATAAAGGAGAAGCAAGAAGCCTCTTAGGAGGATGTTTTATGAAGGTGGTCTCTTCTACAAGATCTACAGTATTGCCTTTCAAACCTGAACCCACCACTGTAAACAGAAAATAACACTGCTGTGTGGAATCACCCTGTGATCTAGGCTAAAGGACAACACTGCCCTCCATCCTCCATAAGGAGGTGAAATAGCACAAGGCAAGCATCCAAGATGTTGTCAGACCAAGAATTAATACCATCTATTCTCTTACTGGGATTCTTGTGCTTAGGAGAGGATTTCCACCTTCCTCTGGAACCACAACATCAAAAATACATTGCAGCACTTTCCCCAGCCTGTTTGAAAACTCACAACACCGGCTTGGTGTCTATGTAAAGCCCTCACAGAGGACATGGGGAGCAGGTATAATTGACAGTGCCACAGATCTCCGTCTAGGGATGGGTTGTAGCAGACACCTTTGTTTTCAAAGTACTTTTCCAAATAGGCAGAGACACGAGAATCAAGTCATACGGTGACAGAAGAAATGAATATTCATTGTTTGCCTTTTAGGATAGTTGGAAGTACAGCAGCAAAAGCTGAAAAGACGGGGTTTAATTGTTGCCGAAACGATAAGGAACACATGTGGGAATGCATTTGTTTGATTTTTTTCACTCATATGAGGTAGCTTCCTCTGTCATTTCCATTTTCTCCAGATGAATCAATATTTTCTCTCTAACAAAAGAAAACAAAACCACAACTTAACCTCCCCACCCACACAGAACATATTACTTAACTGCCTGCTGCTCCCAGTTATCTTTGCAAGCTGTGTTCTTGCAGCATTTTAATTTTTCAGTCCTCTCTAGAAATATAATAACATCAACATTATGCATTTTATGATGCTCTTAGTTGTTACAGATCTTGCAGTTCTTTTCTAACACTGGGAGTTTTTATCAGTTACAGTGTGAATTAGCTGTAAAAGCTTAGAAAATGGCAAGAAATTAGAAATTTGCAACCAAAAAAAATCTAAACAGGAGAAAAACCTGTCTATATCTTTCTAATAGATTTCCAAGAAAGCTTCCAATTTTTTCGCTGAAAACACTCAAATTTAATAAGATTTTCAGAATTAATCAGGGGGGGAAAGTTACCTAAAACATGCTTCCAACAACTGGATTGACAAGTATTTCATTTCAAAACTAAACTTGTTGAAGGAGAGACAAAACAATCCTCCAATGTGGTATAAAGCACTTTGTTTACACCCACTATTTTCAAACTCTGCTTTTCATACATGAAAGAATTGCCCAAGTTTATCCCACAAATATTAACCCTTTGAAAACCCTGGCTTGGCATTCTTTACTTATGTGAGCAGTATTTTAGCAACTTCCCCAACCACTCTGCGGCTACTTAAGAGAAGAAAACTGGGAGAATAAAACTTTCACAATAAAGCTGAATACTTGAAAATATATCAATACATAATCCAAAACTTGTTTCCTCCCATACCAGAGATTCAAAGACTCTTTAGCTTTTATTCTTTTCCTATGGCCACTACAGCCTCCTGTGCCTCTTCTGACAGCCTGGTTGTCCAGACTTTTCAGCAGTGTCAGGTGTTTCGGTGTAAAATCTCCAGTGCCAATGGGTGCAGGTTCCTGGTCCCGCAGGGCCTGACATTCTCCCTAAAAAGCACCTCAGTGTTTCCCCTTCTTCAACTGAAAGGGTTTTCTCATCTATTTTCAAAAACATCACATAGCACAGAAACAAAACAGCCAATTCAACCACAGTAACCACAGGTTTTGCTTTGTATTTTTTTTCCTGAAGGGCCACCCCAGTTCTTACATCCTTTCTTCACTGCTCTCATCCCCCAGCAGGATAAAGGAACCTCCTCTGTCTCCCCCTTCCCATCCCTTCTCTCCTTGAGCAGTTCTGGCCCTGCTGTTCAATGAAGTTAAGAACTGAAATGAAGATTCCTAAAGGATTTTTTCTTATGATCTGCATTTCTAAAACTAATCTCTAGAGTATATTAGAGTTTTGCTTTCCCAGTTTGAGGTAAAAAATCATAAAAGTGTATGAACATGAACTGCTAGTTGGTCTGTTTTAAAAAAATTTTGTTTTACTTGCTCTAATGTACACAGCCTCTGTTGCTATTCTGAATTATCCCTCTGCATTATTTTTTCACTATTTAATGTCTTTTATACCATTAATTTTTACTATATCCACCCAGCTATTAAACCACAACAGCTTAAAATCACTATGTCAATAGGACCGTTTGTGTCTTTACTTGTTTTTGAATCTCTATTTGGCAATCTGGCTCCTGGGCACCCAATAAACCTTTTTTCAGTACCTAATCAGTGCACCTGTGCCTGTGCACCTCAAGCCTGTTGATAATTCTTATTTAAACTATTGTGTCTCAGTAGCTCTTTGAGCTGAACACAGTCCACCAGTGCAGCCCCATCAAAGAATCACAGGGACTGTTCCAGTCCTCTTTGCTTTAGGTTACTCTGCAAGTACATTTGGTTTGCTTTGACTTCCTGCTCTTTTCCAAAGCCTTTTCCAAAACCATGTCCATTTTTCCCTGTGCTGTAATCCCATTATTTTCTTTGTACTGAATAATTTTTTTTCCAAAGTTTTCTCCTTTCTGGGAATAGGCAACTTCAATTATTTTACTCAGACAAATCTGCACTTTTTCCAAGCTGAATTTTCTCAAATACTTTGGAAAGTTTTAGTTTCTCTCTGTGGTTTGCTATTTCTCTGAGCTCCAGACTCTGTGAACCATCACTCAGCTCCCCCAGCTAACATCTCTGACATGTCTGTTATTCCACTTTAAAGAGGATTCATTGGATGACACCAGGGAGGATATAAATATCAGCATATCCCAGCACTGTTCTCAGAAAAGGTGCTGATGCCCTGCTTCTTTCTGAGACGTACTTCAAGCTGACTTTTTAGATCCTCCATGGATTTTGCCACTTGGGATGACCAATATAATGCACTGCTCACTTTATCATCCATGTTACCTGTGGGGTAACACTTGCAGGCACTTTCAGATCAGCAGTATCTGGGCCACTACACAAAACCAGCCTGAATTTGAAAGGCAGAGTGTGCTTGCAGCACCCATTCAAGTATCTAAAAATTAAGCCAGTTTTACCAGCACTAATGCTGGATTACACATTGTCGCTGTGTACTGCCAAGGACAGGCAAGAACAGCTGGCAGTGCCCTTTGGCACAATTCTTTATCTTCCTGCTCAGGAAGGGAGCAGCATGTGCACACCTTTCACGGCACAGCTTCCTTTGCCCCCTCTTTGTCTGGTCCGTGTTTCAGCCATGCCATGTCGGAATGCTCCACGGCAGCATCCTGCCAGGTGTTGTCCTGGTGTTGTCCTGGTGTTGTCCAAGACCTCGAAAAGTTGCAGAAAAAAATCATCCTTTGCCATATCTTATTCAAGCACTAAGGAATGTGCCTGTCCCAGGGTGGTCCAGTCGATTTGTGCTGTGTTCCTGAACTGTTCCTCTGGTCACTGGCTGTAATGAATCACCTCAATTACTGTCTGCAGCCTAACAAGTCAATGGAGAATGGCTTTAAGCTTTTAAAAGTGTAGCTTTAGGTTAGATATTAGGAAGGAATTCTTTACTGTGAGGGTGATGAGTCACTGGATCAAGTTCTTCAGAGATTCTGTGGATCCCCATCCATGGAAGTGTTCGAGGCCAGGTTGGATGGGAGTTTGAGCAACGTCTTCTAGAGGAAAGTGTCCCTGACCATGGCAAGGGGTTGGAAATGCATGTTCCTTAAGGTCCTTTAGAACCCAAACCATTTTGTCATTTTATGATCTGGCCAAGCTCCTGAGCTTGTCAGCTCTGTGAAGGACTCACTGGGCAAAGCTGCAGCAACCAAGAGAAGTGATTCCATGTTTCTCCCTGCCAGCCCAGCTCCCAACACCATTGCAGGAGTGCTAAGTGCCAAGGATCCAAAGGCTCCAGGCCCACAGCACCCAGGTATCTCTGCCACCCACAGCTTAGATGTGGTCACAATACTTTGTCAAGGGTTGTTACAAATCTACCCATGTAGAAATTAGGAATCAGACCCTGGCTTCCCACTCAAGGTCTCACTTCTCTGTGAAAGTACAAAGGCTCGATAAAGCCTTTGCATTTAGACTTTATTCTCTGGGAGCACTCAACCACTGGCATAAGTACATCATAAAATAGACAAAGAGCTGTAATATGTACCAATGGAGCTTAGCATTTCCTGGGGTTATTGAGGAAGGCAGTACCTTAAGATGTGCAGATAGATGGCTGACAGGGTCTTTTCTGCAGAACTCCCCACCTTAGACCTCTCCTGGAGTAAGAACTACAATCCAGACTTGCAGATCAACTATATCTAGGCCACTAAATAAAAACAGCCTGAATTTGAAAGCCATGATATGCTTGCAGCACTCAATCAAATACCTAAACATTAAGCCAGCTTTACCAATGCAGTTGTTTCCACACTTCTGAAAGGCTTCAGGCTCCCAATCTGAATCAGTGCCTCTGCAACCTAACACAGGCCCTCCAAATACATCTCAGTTTGCCTTCTTCTCCACCAGTCCTGTTCATAGGATGATTAAGTTGGAAAAAACCCCAAAGGTCATCAAGTCCAACTGCTAGTAGCAGTAGAAGCATGTGTAGAAGGGGTGACAGCATGAAAGGGATTGCTGAATATGCTCTTTCTTCTCCAAAACACTGATAAATACTTCAAACTGAGTGCAACCTGCTGTTTATCTAGTACTGAATCAGACAGAGGCTGCTAACTGACATTTTTGAGCTCCCCAGTTTCTACTCACCCCACTTGTTTCTGTAGGGGTTTATTATGGAAGAGCCTCGTTCTCTCAGCCTTTGCAGTGTCCTTGGTCTCATCTCAAAATAAATAATTTCTGCTTGACAAAACCCACTAAAACATAGCAGAAATTTGGTGTAAGGGGCGACAACAAGCAGAGAGCTGCATTTCTTGGGTTTTGCTTTTTAATTACGCTTCTGTGATTTAGAATTACAAGTTAAGTACAAAGCTGCTGCAAAGCCAGCCTGCCTTTCCTCCTGCCTTTCCTGCAAGGGGCTGTCAGCTCTGCTGGGGCTGGACCTGCTGTCCCGGGCAGCCCTGCCTTAGGCTCCCAGGGGAGCAGAGCTTGCTGTCTGGAGAGTTGGTGGGCAGCTCGCCTGCTGCAAATGCATTTCTCTGCTGCTCTCCTTTGGTCCAAAGGAGCTGCAGAATTTTTCTCCTCTTATGTAATGGTCTGCTGGAGTCTTTGCTTGGAAAACCTCTTTTTCAACTGGAGGGTGTCAGGAGCTGTGTCCTACCTCTCCTGGGTCACTGCTGAGAGAGCAGCTGGCCGAGGTAGATGTGCCAGGGTGTGGGGCAGCAGAAAGGAGCAGCTCCTCTCTCCTTCCTCCGCTTGTGTCCAGCATTTCCCGGGGTCGCCCTCCTCCTCACAGGAGCACGGGGCAGTTCCGTCTGGGCGACCCCGGGCAGCAGATGGGGGAAAGGGGAAATTTGGGCTGGGGGCCTTGCCTGGAGTAATGTATACTGTGTGTTGCGTGTCCCCCCCGCCCCCCGAGAGCCACAGTGCCGATGGGGCAGAGCCGAGTGCGGGGGGAATGTGGTGGGACAGCGGGATGAGAGCGGAGCGCCGTGGGGGAATGCGGTGGGACAGCGGGCGAGAGCGGAGCGCGGCCAGGAGGTGCAGCAGCCGCCGGACCGGGGGATGGAGAGAGGAGTGCGGCGTGGGGATGCTGCATCCGTGGGACCGGGGGATGGAGAGAGGAGTGCGGCGTGGGGATGCTGCAGCCGTGGGACCGCGGGACGGGAGTGGAGCGCGGCGGCGGCTGCTGCTGCTGTGTGGGAAAGCGGATCGCCGAGTCTCCGGGCCGAGCTCTCCCTCCTCCGGCAACCGGAGGGGATGGGGATGGGGGAGCGAGGGAGGGGCACGGAGGGGTCGGGGGACGTTAAAATGCAGCATCAT